>MJUU01046015.1:6385-20330 GCA_002080025.1 Modiolus philippinarum | reverse complement strand
AGAAAAGCTTTTTTAGTCTTAACACAACCATATGGATGTAAGCGAAAAAAAAGCTGATGGATTTGTATGTTTATATTTCAGAAACTTAGCAGAATAACAAAACGTGCCGTATTTACTGTCAATTTAGATTCTGCAGATGAGAATTTGGTTCAAATCAAAACATTTGGAAGTTCATGTAAAAGCTGATAGAGGATAAATTTCAAATCAGATCTAAATAGAAAAGCCCAAATAAGTTAAGGACAGAGCTATGCAAGAGGGACATACTCCTGAGTTTAAAACAAAATTTTTGAAGAATTTAGATATTTTAAGTTTCCAAATAAAGCCTTTTTTCGGGCCAGCACCCAAGTTCTGGTTTCTGGGTTGGTAAAGACCTTCAAGGACTACCGTAACAGTCAAACGGCAGAAACATCAGCCCAGTTGTTATAAATAACAGACACTGAAGTTACTATTAAGTTAGTTTCTTCAGATGGGAATTTCGACAAGTTATGTCTCTTCAGTGCAGATCAAATCAAAACAATTTGAAATCCATACACTGAAATATGTGCAGAAGCTGATAGAGGACAAATTACCAATAGGATCTAAATAGTAAAAACTAAAATTAGCTAAGGACAGAGCCTTGCAAGAATGATTAACAAGATTTTATGATACCCCCACTTTAGCGGGTGGTATATAGTGATCATGGTTCGTTCGTTTGTCCGCCATAGGGTATTTACTTTGTGGCGACAACTCTTCCTAGACCACTTGATGAAATTCATTGAAATTTGCACAGAATGTTAAGTATACAATTGCCATTGTGCATCATCTATTTAAAAATTTGATTCAATTTTTTTTAGGGGGAGTGCTGAGAATGATACATGTATAAGCTCACATTTTTCTAGTTTCTTTAATTATCTGTGTTTTATGATATTACAGAGACAGACCAGAAGAATTTATGAGATATTACGACTGAAAGATACAAATATAAATGACCAAGAACAGTACAGAAGTTATAGGTTAGAAATCAAGAAAAGATTGAATGCTCCCTTCCAGGTATAGTCTGTAACAAGAAGTTACATGATTTCTTTTATTAAAAAAGAAAAACAACTGAAATGTTATTTAAAGAATCTTGAAAAAATTATTCACAAAAATTCTACGTAGATTTTAAAAACATGTTTTTGTGTCACCTGTTCCAAGCTGAGATTATACAAATAGAATCCATAACCGCATGAAGTGAGAAACCACATTTCAGTACTAGAGATCGTTAAAATTTCATTTTTTTTTAAACGTGAGGCTTGCCCAGCGTTTAGAATATTTGAAAATTTTAACTATCGAGATTGTAGAAATGTCGTTTCTCATGAGATACTTTTGTGGATTTTACTTCTCTAATGATATCAAGGAGATTTTGGAACAAAAACTGAGCCAATTTTTCTGATGATCGGAAATAAATGTTCTCTGAGCTTGATGTCATCAGGCATGGTCACCTTTTTTTCATGACATCACAATGGTATAATGGGAAAACAGCCAACAAATTTGACGTCACAATTGAATTACATCCAATCGCTTGCCGAGAACAACATTCTCTCTAGAGAGGAGAAGAGAGGAGAAATGTATTTCTCCAATTTTTCAGGAAACGTGAAAACAAGACAGAAATTAGAGAAATAGGGATTACTACATGTATCTGTCATCCTCATCCAACTAATCATCTCTCAGTTGTTTGATCCTCAACTACTCCAATAAACGATGAAAGGATATGGAGTAAATGCACATAAGACAAAGTTCCTACAAATACAAGATAAAAAGAAGCAATGGAACATCACTTTTATTGTTGTTCTGCATCTTGAAGTCACTGTTAGGCCTTCAACAATGATCTTTGCCCATGGCTCATAGTAATTTCAATATGGCCGATAGCACTGGTTTCAGCAGAATTCATTGCAAGATGCCCCAACAACAGTACATTCATGTCTTTACCGACTCCATGGATACAGCATTGTTAACAAACATAAATTTAACTTTTCAAGTGCTCTGACAATTGCTGTCATCCGTAGCTGTACAAAATAATAACCAGGTTTCTGATTCCCTGGTTTGAATGGATTTTCACAGTATTTAGCTTTTAAGTATACAAAAGGGTTGTGTCGTGATTTAATGCAAAGTGTGAAAGCAGATCTACTAATGATGGAGCCTGCATCTTAGTTAAAAAAATTGTGGAACTTCATTTCCAAAGAAGGAAAAGATATAAGTTTGTTATTATGGATTATAGCTACATGTATCTAGAAAAAAATGTTTTATTACCCCTAGTTTGATTTGTGGAAAAGCTGTAGAATTGAAATATATTGAAAAATTAATTTGTATTTTTGACTACATCCCTAGTAGTAAAGGTGCTTTAACCCTTTATCAGCCAAAAAATCTAATTTATACTAGAGATGCTAGCTGATGAAAAGATCTCTTGGATTGTTCAATTTAGGAATAAACCAAATTGAAAGTCATACACTGTATTTTGTTTTTGCTACTTATTGGTCTTCAAACATGGATTTTATACGACAGCAATAATTATGGTATGGGTATGGTATTTGGTTCTGCGGACAGAATAATATTGGTTCTAGTGGACAGATCATTATTAAATTTCGTTCGTCCGAAAAAGTGAAAACGTGAATTTTTTGTCGCATTTTTTTCAGCTTCTACAAGAGGGATTCATTTCAAAATTGGTATGCAGCCTCTATATAGTTAATTGTATGGAACGCCATCAGATGTGCACTTCCTGTTTGAGGAAATCAGGAAATGTGGACTTAGTTACGAAATGTAGTTAAAACATGAATTTTTCATCGCATTTTTCTCAGCTTCTACAAGAACGATTCATTTCAAAATTGGTATGCAGCCTCTATATAGTTAGTTGTAAGGAACATCTTATTTTGAATCCCATCAGATGTGCACTTCCTGTTTGACAAAATGTGGACTTAGTTACAAAATGTAACTGTTACGAAATGTGGACTTAGTTAATGAACGTCCTATTTTGAGTCCCGTCAGATGTTCACTTCCTGTTTGATGAAATCAGGAAATGTGGACTCCGACCTGTCGTTGGGTGTGGGGTTTCCTCACAGTTCATTGAAGATCTTATGGTGGCTTTGAGTTGTTATTACTCCCCTTTGGGTCGTTGTCTCTTTGACACATTCCCCGTTTCCCTTCTTTTTTCCCATTAGTTACAAAATGTAGTGAAAACATGAATTTTTCGTCGCAATTTTATCAGCTTCTACAAGAAGGATTTGTTTCAAAATAGGTATGCAGCCTCTATATGGTTAGTTGTAAGGATTGTCCTATTTTGAATCACGTAAGATGTGCACTTCCTGCTTTACGAAACCTGGACTTTAGTTACGAAATGTAGTGAAAACCATGGTTCAATTGGGGGGGGGTATACCTGGTTGCCATTCGGTGACAGTTCTTGTTCAATGATAGTTTTCATACTTAATATGTTGCATAAAATTTCAGAAAAAAGGAAACACGACTCATTCATATATTATGATCTGGTATATCTTTATTCAATGATTGTTTTCATACTTAATATGTTGCATAAAATTTCAGAAAAACGGACGTGACAACAAGAAGCTTGAGACTGTATTACAACCAAATGAACTATCAGCCACTATGAATTCTTGGCCTTTAGAAGAAAGACATGCATATTTAGAGAAAGCCTTTCAAGAAATCACAGAACAGTACCAAATAGTGATAGATCGTATTGAGAAACATTAGTGAAACATTATTTTTGTCGTGTGTCTGTCAATTTGTTATGTCCCTTGATCTCGGGCTTTGGGTTTTGTTGTATGTGTGGAAGTATATTTTGTTTACTTTGCAAATTTATTCTTCCATTGTAGCTATTTATAGTTCTCATAACAAGAGAGAATTGTATATCGATGGATATCAACTAGAGTTATGTAATTTCAAAATGTAATAAACAAGCCTTTGGCGAGTTTATTATATTTGAAATTACATAATGAGAGTTGATATCCAGTGATATACAATTCTTTCGAGTTGTTAAAACTATTTCTCTTATGATTTTCATAAAAAAATGCAGTGAATATTTAGTGTAGAACTGCTGTTTTTGTTTCAAATAACAACACCGTTGCTAGGTAACATTAATCACGGCCAACGAGATTTCAAAGTTGTCCAATAGAAATGTCGAAAAAGTAATAGCACATCACGTATGATGTGTTATTACTTGGCACTCGACCAATGAAATTCCTGTAAAAGCAATTCAACAAGTTCATATCTAATTTCAGCTTCAAAGTCTCGTTGTGTACCACAAATAAGTATCCATGCAAGGAAAAGATAATAATCGTGCATCATAAGAGAAATAAATACTAACATCTGTCATAGAAATGTCATATTTTTCTAAAACTAGCATTACTGATGAGGACAAAAAATTATCATCAGTCCTGTTTTAACATGATGCTTACAACCCAGACATTGTCATTGAAGGGGTAAAAAACCTTAATAAAGTGTTTGGGTAAAAGACCTTGACATAGTCAACGTTTGGGTAAAAGACCTTTACATAGTCAGTGTTTTGGTAAAAGACCATGACATAGTCACTGTTGGAGGTAAAAGACCTTGACATAGTCAGTGAAGGGGTAAAAGACCTTTACATATTCAGTGTTGGAGGTAAAAGACCTTGACATAGTCACTGTCGGGGGTAAAAGACCTTGACATAGTCAATGTTGGAGGTAAAAGACCTTAACATAGTCAGTGAAGGGGTAAAAACCTTGACATAGTCAGTGTTGGGGTAAAAGACCTTGACATAGATAGTGTTTGAGGTAAAAGACCTTAACATATTCAGTGAAGGGGTAAAAGGCCTTGACATAGTCACTGTTGGGGGTAAAAGACCTTGACATAGTCGATGTTGGAGGTAAAAGACCTTAACATATTCAACATATTCAGTGAAGGGGTAAAAGACCTTGACATAGACACTGTTTGGGGTAAAAGACCTTGACATAGTCAATGTTGAAGGTAAAAGACCTTAACATATTCAGTGAAATGGTAAAAGGCCTTGACATAGTCACTGTTGGGGGTAAAAGACAAGAGACAAAGTCAGTGAAGGGTAAAGATTTGGACATAGTTTGTGGGGGATGAAAGACCTTGACTTAGTCAGGTTCGGGGTAAAGACTTTAACATTGTCAGTGTTTGGGTAAAAGACCTTGATACAGGCATTGTTTGGAAGAAGACCGTGAAATGATCAGTATAGGGGTAAACGACCTTGATATCTGCTATTATTTGTTTACTTTGCAAATTTATTCTTCCATTGTAGCTATTTATAGTTCTCATAACAAGAGAGAATTGTATATCGATGGATATCAACTAGAGTTATGTAATTTCAAAATATGATAAAATGTTATAGTCAATTTTTGAGGTAAAAGACCTTAACATATTCAACATATTCAGTGAAGGGGTAAAAGACCTTGACATAGTCAGTGTTGGGGGTAAAAGACCTTGACATAGTCAATGTTGGAGGTAAAAGACCTTAACATATTCAGTGAAGGGTGTATATGGATAATGTGGAAATATTGTAATAGCTTTTAGGTAAATATATGAGGAAAAAACATTTTGAACACTTTGTGTGGTGGTTGTCAACCCCTCGTCCTTAAATGATTGCAATGGTTGAAAGTGTTAAGGTATAGAAAATCATTAACTTTATGGTCAGCAAATAATTTTAATTTATGACAGATTACTTCAATTTCAAGCTACTGTTATTGTCATAATTAGAATCGAAAAAAGTAATGTTTCCCATATATTTACATTGTTTTTACCATAGTTGGCAATTTATGGCAATGTTTTGCCCCTCATTAATGCTTAGGGTGAAATATACACCATAAAGTGGTAATCTAGTCAAAACAATAGACGAATTTCTGATTTCTTTTTATGAATGAATTACTCTGATTGACCTGGGGTCACTCCAATCGGAGTAAATTGCGTCACATAATATTGTGACGTCCAAAAATTTATATTGTGACATCAAAATTTTCCAGGAAAATGCACCAATTGGAAACTCGTCTATATAGATATATGCCTAATGTTAATAATTTTTTAATTCCTTTGACCTGTTGTCAAACCCCATGTAATGCCAAATTCTGTCTAAACAAAAGATGGATTCTTTATTTATAAATGGCCTTTTCTGGTGTAAGACCACCAAGTGAAGATGAGATCTCATGCACTGGTCTCAACTTGGTAAATTATCAATCACATTTGATAGGTTGTATTGGACATAGAAGTATTTGTGTGCGTGTTCCTGTTGTATGTTTGAAATATTGCATGAATGTATAAACATTGATTAGGAGAAATAAAGCCATAGAGGGAATATTTTTACAGAAATATATCTAATCTCCACAAGTTATCTTTTCAGTTGATAAAATTAATTGATTAATTTTTTTTATTAATTTTGTCCCCCATCTGAAATTCTCCACATGAATAAAAAAATAACAGGAAGAAGAACAAATGTTTTATATTGTAGTGCAGTGCAAGTCACTCTTTTAAATTAGCAAGAACAGATACATGGATGCAAGCTTTCCATATTTTTGTTTGGTCTCTAGCTGTCCTTTACAAAAGGTGGAATTTTATATATTTTCTGTATTTTTGAAGTTGCCATTCTTAATATTACCAAGTTATTATGACATCATAAGAATGTTTTGTAATACATTATTTAATTTCAGAAGACTGTTTTTCTTTACTTGTCTGTGTTTACAAAACCAGCATCATTGCTCATACAGAGTATCTTGATCCAAATTCCACAGAGAAATGCTGCTCTTCAGACTTGGGATTATGATACTATATATTTCTTTTACGTTTTGATCCAGTTCCCATGAAGGATTGTTCCTCCATGAAATTTGTATCAAAACAAGAAAGGAAAAGTATGATCCAACTCACATGGAGCAGCATTTCATTGCAGAATTTGGATCGGGATACCACATTGTGTTTATTGTAGATATTTGTCAAAAGTATTCTTGTATTTTTTAGCTCACCTGACCCGACGGGTCAGTGTGAGCTATTGCCATCACTTGGTGTCCGTCCTCTGTTAACTTTTCACATTTTCATCTTCTCCTCTGAAACCACTGAAGCAAATTCAACCAAACTTTACAGGGATGATGAACTAAAGGTCCTTGACAAAGATTGCTCATTTTGTTCCGATCCAACAAAAAACATGGCCGCCAGCGCGGAACTTAGGTTTAACATTGGACCCTATGGGAAAAATCACATTTTCATCTTTTCCTCTGGAACCACTGAAGCAAATTCAACAAAACTTTACAGGAATGATGTACTAGAGGTCCTTCACTAAGAATGCTCATTTTATTCCAATCTGACAAAAAACATGGCCACCAGCGCGTAACTTAGGTTTAACATTGGACCCTATGGGAAAAATCACATTTTCATCTTCTGCTCTGAAATTATCGAAGCAAATTCAACCAAACTTAAGAGGAATTATGTACTAAAGGTCCTTAACAATGATTGCTCATTTCTTTCCGATCCGACAAAAAACATGGCCGCCAGCACGGAACATGGTTTAACATTGGGCCCTATGGGAAAATCACATTTTCATCTTCTCCTCTGAAACGGCTGAAGAAATTCAACCAAACTTTACAGGAATGATTATGGAAAGTCCTTTACAAAGTTTGTTCATTTCGTTCCGATCCAACAAAAAACATGGCCACCAGCAAGTAACTTAGGTTTAACATTGGACCCTATGAGAAAAATCACATTTTCATCTTCTGCTTTGAAATTACTGAAGCAAATTCAACCAAACTTAAGAGGAATTATGTACTAAAGGTCCTTAACAATGATTGCTCATTTCTTTTCGATCCAACAAAAAACATGGCCGCCAGCACAGAACATGGTTTAACATTGGACCCTATGGGAAAATTGCATTTTCATCTTCTGCTCTGAAGCAACTGAAGCAAAATCAACCAAACTTTACATGAATGATGTACTAAAGGTATATGAAAACTATACTTTTCATTATCTTCTCTGAAACTATTTAAGCAAATTTAACTTAACTGTGATGGAATGGTGTGTTGAAGGTCATTTGCAAAGATTACTCATTTCAATAGGATCAGACTAAAAACACTTGGAGAACATAGCTTAACATTAGACCTCATTGGTAAAATACATCTTTTTTGGTCATGCATGGCATAGAAGCATTTTGTCAGGTGAGCGATACAGGCTCAGTCTCTGAGCCTCTAGTTTTACATATTTGTAGTAGTAATAAAAATAATTTTAGGGACTTAACCATGTATGAACTCATTTACTATCAGAATTTGGATTGGGATATTCTTTGTTGATATTTATCAAAAGCATTCTAGATTTTTTTTACATTTGTAGTAGTAAACAAAGTAATTTTGGGGACTTACCCATGTTAAAGTGGTTTACTCATTTACCATCTTTGCTGTAGAAAGGGCTTCATTTACTCATTGATATACTCATCTAAAAATGAGCTTTCTTGCCCAGAATTCCAATTTCATGCACCAAATAATGTTGTCTGTGTTTACTGCACTTAATAAAATGGATACCTTTGCATTAATTACAAGGTCATCCTGTCATACACCAAGATTTCACCCATAAATTTTGATTCCAAAATGTATTTCACCACAACTTAGGATTGTGACCGTCAATTTTCTGTGTATCATTACATATATTTTTCATTAAATCGCAAAACAAATGGCTTTTTTACATATAATAATTTCATGAAGATTTCATGTGTTGTAATGTTCTTTAAAACCTTGCATTATTGGTTGTAAACCATTCTATGTAAAACTGACCTTTTCTTACAACCACATTTCTGTTACGACTCTTAGTGATTTGTATGTTTGTATGTATTTGTTTAAAATATTGGTGCATTATTCATGTTGTTGATTATGATCTGACAAGAAAGTGCTATAATTTAATTATTAAAGTAATTTATGATAATTTTTTTCATTATTAGCCCATCTGGCAAGAGCATGGATGAGTTTTTGCCATTTCTTCCGTTGTCTCTTCTCGGCAGTCTCAGTCTAGGGAACTACTTGGACAATTTAAACCAAAGTTGATGGAAATAATGCCATTGAGAATCTTCTGTCATATTACTTGAATGTTTGATTACTTTCATATCCTTGGTTATCATTTTTAACCGGGTTTTCCATCGGAAAAATCCGCTTATTAAAATGGTGAAAATGGCGGGCGGCTGCCAAATGGGTACATCATTTGTCCGTAGAAAATCTCCTATAGTATTTGAGACAGGAAGTTTTTATTTTGCAGATCAATTGTTCATAGATGAAAGGTGTGCATGGTACTTTGATTTTGATTTTTGATAATTTATGTAAAAAATATCAGTTGTTGAACTTAGTTATTTTTACGTCAAATTTTTAACAATAGGTAGCCCCCTTTGTCCGCAGCAAATCTCCTACAGTATTTGAGACTGGAAGTTTTTATTTTGCAGATTAGTTGTACATATATCAAAGGTGTGCATGGTACTTTGATTTTGATTTTTGATAATTAATGTAAAAAATATCAGTTGTTGAACTTTGTTATTTTTAGGTCAAATATATACAAATAGGGTGTCCCATTTGTCCAGAACAAATCTCCTACAGTTTAATAGACAGGAAGTTTTTATAATGTAGATCATATGTTCCTATATCAGAGGTGTTTACAGTACTTTTATTTTCCTTTTTGCTTAAAATCCAAGTTACTGAACTTTCAAATAGGCTACTTTGGTGGAAGGTTTAACATTGAAAATTTATGAAAATTATAAGTACATTTTAAATATTCAGGGTCAACAAATGTGTAAGATATACTGTCCATGTAAAAGAAAACCCGGTTTGCTGTCACATTGACAGCTTTCCTCTTGTTAGCTTTCTTGATCAAGAAGGTTTTTAGCTCACCTGGCTAATGCAAGGGTGAGCTTTTGCCATCACTTCGCGTCCCTTGTCTGCCCGTCCGGCGTAAACTTTTCATTTAAAGATCTTCTTCTCTGAAACTACTGGGCCAATTGGAACCAAACTTGGCCACAATAGTCCTTGGGTGGTCCCCTACAAAAAAGGTGTTTTTCAGGTCCATGCGATATCCAAGATGGCCACCAGCGGAAAACATAGTTTTAACATTGGCCCCTATGGGAAAACTTATTCAAAAATCTTCTTTTCTGAAACTACTGAGCAAATTGGCACCAAACTTGGCCACAATAGTCCTTTTGTGGTCCCTTACAAAAAAGTAGTTTTTCAGGTCCTCAAGATATCCAAGATGGCCGCCAGCAGGAAACATAGTTTGGCTTCAAACTTGGGCTCAATAGTCCTTTGGTGGTCCCTTACAAAAAAGGTGTTTTTCAGGTCAGCGCGATATCCAAGATGGCGGCCAGCGAGAAACATAGTTTTAACATTGGACCCTATGGGAAAACACATTCAAAGATATTCTTCTCTGAAACTACTTAGCAAATTGGCACCAAACTTGGCCACAATAGTCCTTTGGTGGTCCCTTACAAAAAAGGTGTTTTTCAGGTCTACTCGATATCCAAGATGGCCGCTAGCGGGAAACATAGTTTTTAACATTGGACCCTATGGGAAAACGCACAAAGATGATCTTTTCTGAGCCAATTGGCACCAAACTTAGCCACAATAGTCCTTTTGTGGTCCCTTACAAAAAAAGGTGTTTTTCAGGTCTATGCAATATCCAAGATGGCTGACAGCGGGAAACATAGTTTTAACATTGGACCCTATTGGAAAACACATTCAAAAATCTTCTCTGAAACTACTGAGCCAATTGACACAAAACTTGGCCACAATAGTCCTTTGGTGGTCCTTTACAAAAAAGGTGTTTTTCAGGTCCATGCGATATCCAAGATGGCCACCAGCGGAAAACATAGTTTTAACATTGGCCCCTTTGGGAAAACTTATTAAAAAATCTTCTTTTCTGAAACTACTGAGCAAATTGGCACCAAACTTGGCCACAATAGTCCTTTTGAGTGTTTTTCAGGTCCGCGCGATATCCAAGATGGCCGCCAGCAGGAATCATAGTTTGGCTTCAAACTTGGGCACAATAGTCCTTTGGTGGTCCCTTACAAATAAGGTGTTTTTCAGGTCTACTCGATATCCAAGATGGCCGCTAGCGGGAAACATAGTTTTTAACATAAGACCCTATGGGAAAACACATTCAAAGATCTTCTCTGAAACTACTAAGCAAATTGGCACCAATCTTGGTCACAATAGCCCTTGGGTGCTCCCTTACATAAATAGTGTTTTTTGGGGTTCGTGCTATATCAAAGATGGCCGCGAACTGGGAACATACTTTAAAAATTGGACCCTATTGGAAAACACATTCTGAGATCTTCTCTGAAAGTATTGGGCCAATTGGTACCAGACTTGGCCACAATAGTCCTTGGGTGGTCCCTTGCAAAAAAATGTTTTTCAGGTCAGCTTCATATTTAAGATGACTGTCAGCGGATAATATAGTTTTAATATTGCACCCTATGGGAAAACACGTTCAAAAATCTTCTTCTCTGAAACTGCGTAGCCAATCGGTACTGAACTTGGCCACAATAGTCCTTGAGTGGTCCCTTACAAAACCAGAGGCTTCCAGGAGCCTGTATCGCTCACCTGGCTTTCAGTTGCCACAATCAAGTCGTTATACAGTTGATCTTCAGTTTCTCAAACTTTTGTAGCTCAAATACCTCTGATATCTTGAACTGTTTTTAAAGTCTGATCATGTTTTACTATATTTCTTTGTTGGGCTTTTTTGACAAAAAACGTTCTTGCTAAGGACCACTTTCGACACCAGTTTTGAAGTCGAGACCTCATTTTGTAAATGGCAGTCAACAAACAATTTTTGACATTGGTTTTGAAGTCGCAACATCAATATCTACTTGGAAATCAAATTTCATTGAAATCGGACAATGTTGAATTTTCCCGCCTTTTTTGGGTGGCCATTTTAAAAATGGCGGTCAATGAACAATTTTTAACATCAGTTTTGAAGTTGCAACATCAAGACCAATTTGGAATCCAAATGTCATTGAAATCGGACAATGTTGAATTTTCCCGTCTTTTTTGCTGGCCATTTTGAAAATGGCGATCAACGAACAATTTTCAACACTGGTTTTGAAGTCACAATATCAATATCTATTTGGAAACCAAATTTCATTGAAATCGGACAATGTTGAATTTTTCCACCTTTTTGGCGGCAATTTTGAAAATGGCAGTCAAGGAACAATTTTCAACATCAGTTTTGAAGTCGCCACAGCATGGCAAACATTTCATCAATTTACACTTATCCTTCATCTTCTATAGTTTTGGAAATAAAATAAAATATACGAAAATTTTAAAATTCGGTGTTTTATGGACGGACGCCAAGTGATGGCAAAAGCTCACATGGCCTTTGGCCAGGTGAGCTGAAAATTGTTTTTCAGGTTCCCGCTATATCCAATGTGGCCGCCAGTGTGGAAAATAGTTTTTAACATTGGACCCTATGGGAAAACACATTCAAAGATCTCTTCTGAAACTACTGAGCCAATGGAATCAAACTTGGTCAAAATAGTCTTTATTTGGACCATGAAAAGAAAAATTTTTTTATTTCAGGTTCCCACTTTATCCAACTTTATCTCCCCTTAAACAAATTTGGTATATTTGAACTATAGTTTAATTATATACATGTATATTGGCTCTTTAACATAAAATGTCTATGTTAAATCAAGGACCAGGTGAGCGATACAGGTTCTTGAGAGCCTCTTGTTAGTGTGAGCTATTGCTATCACTTAGCATCTATCACCCATCCGTCCATTAGCTTTTCACATTTTTATCAACTTCTCTGAAATCACCGAAGCAAATTCAACCAAGCTTGCAGGAATTACATATGAAAGGTCCTTTACATAGATAACAGTGTATCTCATTTTGTTCTGATTTGATAAAAAAAGCTTACCACAAAAACCAAACAGTTCGACACTTTTATCTATCCTCGACTCTGAAACTGTTGAAGCAAATTAACTCGTAGGATGTAGGGAAGGTCCTTTAAAGGATAGCTGGCTTTGTTCCAATTTGACAAAAAACATGGCCGCCAGCACTGAAAAGCCTTTTTGGACCATCCCGTCTGAAACCCCTTAATTAAATTCAACCAAACTTGACAGGAATGTTGTATATAAGGTCCTTTACAATAATTGCACCTTGATATCAAATTGGATCAAATTAAATAAATGATCCACAGTTGGGACAACGTTTAACAATGCACTCTACGGGAGACATCTCAGTGCTATTCGGCAATTTGCTCATTCCAAATATCAAATCATTACTTCATAAAAAAGCTGAGAAATCAAGGCGAAATTTTTCAGAATATGGCTTTAATGAAAAAAATCAAAAATATCGGCAAACAGCAAGTAGATGAGTGACAGACTTGAAAAGGGAAGACACTGTACAGCTCATTATTCCAAAGCTTCAGATCAAATATCAAATTATTACTATATACAAAGATGAAAATTTTCAATACATGTATATGCCTATATTGGAAAAATCATCAATGTTGTCAACAAACAGGAAGTAGACGAGTGACAGACCTGAAAAGGGGAGACACGGTACAACTCGTCATACCAATGCTTCTGACGAAATATATGATTACTGCATACACAAGCTGAGAAATCCTTGCTGAGAATTTTCGATATGATTATAATGGCAAAAATCAGTTATCAGCAAACAGGAAGTAGATCAGTGGCGGACATGAAAAGGAGAGACAGGGTACAACTCATCATACACAAGGTTCAGACCAAATATCAAATCATTACTGCATACACAAGCCGAGAAATCCTTGATGAAAATTGTTGATATGGTTTTAATGAAAAAAATGAGAGTTATGGGCAAACAGGAAGTGGAAGAGTGACGGACTTGAAAGGGGGTACACGGTACAACTCATCATATCAAAAGTTCAGACCAAATATCAAATCATTGCTGCATACACAAGCTGAGAAATACTTGAAGAAAATTTTCGGACG
>MJUU01046014.1:408308-425582 GCA_002080025.1 Modiolus philippinarum | reverse complement strand
GGCGGGAAAATTCAACATTGTCCGATTTCAATGAAATTTTGTTTCCAAATAGATATTGATTTTGCGACTTCAAAACTGGTGTTGAAAATTGTTTTTGACCGTCATTTTCAAAATGGCCGCCAAAAAAGGCGGGAAAATTCAACATTGTCCGATTTCAATGAAATTTGGTTTCCAAATAGATATTGATGTTGCGACTTCAAAACCGGTGTTGAAAATTGTTTGTTGACTGCCATTTTCAAAATGGCCCCAAAAAAGGCGGGAAAATTTAACATTGTCCGATTTCAATGCCATTTGGTTTCCAAATCGGTCTTGATGTCATAACTTCAAAACTGATGTTAGAAATTGTTCGTTGACCGCCATTTTTAAAATGGCCGCCAAAAAAAGCGGGAAAATTCAACATTGTCCGATTTCAATGAAATTTGATTTCCAAGTAGATATTGATGTTGCGACTTCAAAACTGGTGTTGAAAATTGTTCGTTGACTGCCATTTTCAAAATGGCTGCCAAAAAAGGCGGGAAAATTCAACATTGCCCGATTTCAATGACATTTGGTTTCCAAATCGGTTTTGATGTCATAATTTCAAAACTGATGTTAAAAATTGTTCGTTGACCGCCATTTTTAAAATGGCCGCCAAAAAAGGCTGGATAATTCTACATTGTCCGATTTAAATGAAATTTGATTTCCAAGTAGATATAGATGTTGCGACTTCAAAACCGATGTTGAAAAATGTTTGTTGACTGCCAATAACAAAATGACATCTCAACTTCAAAACTAGTGTCGAAAGTGGTCCTTAGCAAGAACTTTTTTGTCAAAAAAGCCCAATAAAGAAATATAGTAAAACATGATCAGACTTAAAAAACAGCTAAAGATATAGGAGGTGTTTGAGCTACGAAAGTTTGAGAAACTGAAGATCAACTGTATAACTTACAATGTTACCTTGATTGTGGCAACTGAAACCCAGGTGAGCGATACAGGCTCCTGGGAGCCTCTGGTTTATGATGTATTTGTAGTGACTTTGTCTCATGGGCATTTACTCCATATCCCTTCGAATTCATTGATTATGTTTGTATAAAATGATTCCTTCATGCAATAAAAATCTAGACTTTCACACAAAAAGAACAATACAGATTCACTTTGAATATAGAGAACTCCTTGCACACCCAGGTTTCCCTTCAGTTCATTTAAAAGGATTTTGTGAATCTGGGATAAAAATAAGCGATGCTTCTTAGTAATTTATGATGAACTAAATTTTATTGGCACAATGATTTGCGAAAAAAATATGCATTACAGGCAGAGGAACATAAATGCAGATGAGGAAGGCGGACGCAAAGCTAAAATGCGTTTACGATTTACAAGCACCCATTAAATTGACCCAAAAGGCACATTTGGTGATGACAGATTAAAGTCTGCTTAATGGTGGGATTCAAAAATCCTCTTTTCTATCAGTTTAATTAAAACACGTACAATCGGAATAGCTGAAGAGGCAAAGCTGCCTATACAATGTACTTATAGACCCCAAAGTACTTGCGATATAAGTACAACGGTACAAAAAGTTCCAGGGGACGTACGTGTTACATAATATATAATACAGTATCAAGGTCATAGCTCTTGTAGTAAAACTTAAAACAATGCATTCCCCTACAAAACCTTTTGATTTTTAGAAAAGAAGATAGATACTTGGAACGTTAACATCTAAAATGACAACAAAATACACTGGGAACCGAAAAACCGAAGCAAAATATGAGAGCGGGAAATCTGAAATAAAAAATTAAAAAAACATGGCATTAAACACATATTAAGACAACCTTACAATAGACGAAACAATTAAACAAAAACACACAAGAATTCAATAAAACTAATGCACTAGCAGTGTGAACCCCCAAAAACGGGAGGTTTCATCAGGTGTTCCGAACGGTAAGGATGATCTGCTCTACCAATGATACCCGTCACACATCCAGCTAAAATATAACCCATACACAAAACCAATTAAAATCCATTGTGCCTGTTACTTCTCTAACCGTCAAACAGCACTGAAAAACATTTTTTTATTACTTAAACATTCAGTCAATAGCAAATGATTACCATGGATAATAAGTTCTCCTTCACAAAGGGAGCTACGATGAATAAATACAATGAATTTACCGAATATCAACCTAAATTGGGTGTATCCATCTTATTTTACATCTAGTACCTGAAAAATTGACTAATACGCACAAATTCTATTCAGTCATTCAAGCCAAAATTATTTAAAGTGGACTTGTCACCCTCTTGAATTAGACAAAACTAACCCACATCTGAAATATCGATGTTCAATTGTGAAGGCCTCATCGTGACTTCAAGATGAAGAACAGCGTTTTTTCCCAATATTTGGTTTTACCATGTATTAGTACAGACTGTGTCTGGTGTACATTTGCTGTATATTTTTTCATTTTTCATTAAAGACTAGAATTTGTCTCTCCTGAGGTACTAAGTCTGTAAAAGGATGAACTGTGCTAGAGATGTATGATCTATATATTTTAGTTGTGGTGTACTTGTTCTTCAAATAATTTCTCATTTAGAAACACTATCATACTTTCAATTTTGGGCGTTTTCATGTAATTTCTAGATGTACTGGTCTCCTGTATATAGTAACTACATCTCATGATTTTATATAATGCCAAGTTGTCTCGCAATTGACCCGATGAATTCGGTTTAGTTGTTTATATGTTGTTATTGTCTTCTTTTAGTTTTTGTTATGTCGGGCAAAAGATGACAACGATTGTAAATATAATTTACCAGGACTATTCTCACACTTGTGTTAGCCACGTCCGTTACGACCGTCCGTCACACTTTGTTGCATGTCTGTCCGTCACACAAGAAAGTGTGACGGACAGACATGCAGACGCACGAGGTTAACGCAAAATTAAACAAAATTAAAATCCTAAATCCTAAGATGTATGAAAATTTTAGGATTTTAATTTTGTTAAAGAATTGTTTCATATATGCTGCAGATTCGTAATAAGGTTTCGGATTTCTCGATGATGATCTTGGTGCAAACAAGAGGCCCACAAATGTCGAATTTTCACATATATGGAATGCAACGCGAATTTAAGGATTAAATTTTGTTGTAGCATTGCTGCATATAGTCTTTAGATGCGTAGTAAGCTGGCGAAATTTAGATTCCGGGTCCAACTTCGATAAATTTCATAAAATTGTCAAAGGCTGATATTTTTAGAAATTTTCGCATATAATCTTTTAGTTTGGAAAGAATTAAAAAAAAATCTGAAAAATTAGAATTCTTAAATGTGATTCCGATTTTCAAATCACTTTCACGAATACGATTTCAAAAGTACTTGATTCCAATTTTGGTCAATTTCCTGAAAGTCTCAAAGAAGACTTATATTTTAGAATTGTATGCAATAAGGATTTGTTTTTATTAGGAATTCATTTTACCTAATTAGTTTAAAAAATATTTTATTGAAATTTGGTAAATTTCCTGAAAGCGTCACAGGCCATTTATTATTTTTTGTTGTTGAAAACCTGTATTTATACTGTTAGATTCTCTTATTGGGACATACATTTTGCCAAATTAGATTTCTAAAATATTTGTTTCCAAATTTTGAAATTTTCAAAGATTACTTATTTTTTGGCATTCTAGTTTCAAAATTTCTTTCAATTAGAATAAACATTTCCACCATTTTGTTCTCCAAAATATTTGAATTTAAGTTTAGTAAATTTCCAAAAAGTCTCAATATGTTTGGAATTCTGTTTTAATGCTGGAAAGCATCATGCATTTCTCAGTTGCTACAGCAAAAAAGTAAGGCGACATCTTTGCCAATAATCAGCCATTTACAAGAACATTAACTTGCTGTGGATTTATTCCATACGTATACGAGTTGCACATTAATTTTACCTAAACAGCCATAATAATGGAGCAACGAAATTTAATTTAGGATTTTAAGCAACCCACCTAACATCAGGCTATATTATACACCATTCGAAAGGTCATTTTGTTCTGTATCCGTTTTCATCGTTCGTCAAGTTTGGAAGTTGTCACGATTTTTTTAATGAAGGTCAAAGGTCAAAATTTGAAAATTCCGGTTAACTCATTTCAGTCACTTTTCAGTCATTAATTTAAACATGAAGTTGTATATTTAATTTTGATGGTTCAATAACATGTTTATAAACCAATGATAGCAATTTTGACCACTTTTCTACATAAAGCGATTCATATGGTGTGAATGTATGAACAAGGTCCAAATACATGACTCACTGATACGGGTGCCGCTAGCGGAGCAGGACATGCTTACCCTTCCGGAGCACCTGATGTCACTCCCGGTTTTAATGGGAGTTCACACTATGAGTGCCTTAGTTTTAATGTCCATGCATTGTAGCTGTCTCACGTCCTTGTTTTGTCTTTGTATTTTTCTGTTGCCGTTTTTGCCATATCTTTGGATTTCGATTTTCCCTTGTTCCTTCGGTATTCTACTGCCGCTGTTTTGCTCTCTTCATAAACAGTTTGTGAAATGACCTTGACCTTTTGACCTTTGAGATCTACATAAAATCAACGACATGCTATATAGATGTTTTTAGTCAAATGAAACCAAGACTTAATTGGTCATACAAGTATTATGCCCATAATTGACCCTTAAATTGACTTAAAATCTCTGCATGTCCTACTGGCTCACATTAAAGTAGTCAAAATCTCTGCATGTCCTACTGGCTCACATTAAAGTAGTCAAAATCTCTGCATGTCCTACTGGCTCACATTAAAGTAGTCCCTTGTTATTTAGGCGGAATAAATAACACCTTAGGAAGCTTGCCAACCATGACAAGGTCACAGCAATATCGAAGGAAGTTTTTTAGTTTAAAAGGTGGGTAAATTCATATATTTTGGGTGATTTTTAGTCCTTTTTGTAAATTTTTGAAATTTATGTTTTTTCATAATTTCCTTTTACATTTTGCTTTCAAATAAGCATAAAAAACAAATTACACATTAATGGAAACAAATTTTTAAAATTTTTATAAATTTCTTTAATATTATTTTATTTTTTTTTGGGGGGGGGGGTTATTTTCATTTTGTTTTCTCTGAAGAAGTAACGCGTACATGTTAAATTGAACAAATCAAGTGGCAGCGAGGATACACTTCACAGACCATCCCTACTACTTACTATGTTCTATACGATTTTTCCATATCATTATGATCGTCATCGTCATTCATGTTTACATCAGATACTTGACCATGGTTTTTACAAATTATAGTAACTTGACAAGGACAAAGTTCTGTGCAACTGAAGTTCTGCTCATGACACGGGTATGTCGTGTTAGATACTAGTAGTCGATGAACTGTCTATTAAAAATTCAACATTTAAGGAATATTTTCACCACATCTGTCCTAATGAACTTGAAAGAGACTATTTATACACCTACTTCAGCTTCGCGCCTAGATCTATAGTTGCACATTGATGAAGATGTACGTTTGAAATCTAAGCTACATGATAGACGTGGTGATTTTAACTTCCCAATTGTGACCTATCATTTTCTTAGCAACGATATACCTACATCTCAAGCGTACAGAGTGTACATTTCACAGCTTATTCGTTACTGTCGAGCATGTAGTTGGTTTTCCATATTATTCCATTCAATTTGGCTTTGAATATTATTTGATTCTAATGCTGATGATGAGTGGTTACTCCATGAAACACGTGTACAACATAACAAAAATCACTGGTTTTTCTGCATCTTGGGTATTTTTGTATTTTGAAATCATTCAGCCGGTGCCACTGCTATTACACTAGTGGTCCCCAAGGGTATTCACCAGCCCAGTCTGACATGAACATTTTACCTGTGTTTTATAGAATTTTCTATTAGTTCGCCTCAACGAAGTTGAGGGGGACTATTGGAGTACCTCGGCGTCCTCGTCCGCATTTGGGCATATATCTCTGCAACATGAAGGGTAGGGTCATCAAACTTTGTGTGCAGATGCATCTTGGGCTATCTCACAGCCTCCAAGAAAATAAGGTCTCTTTGACCTATATTTTCCGCTTGACTGGCTTTCATTTAATTTAAGGTCCAAGTTGATATCTCAGTAACTGTACATGGTAGGATCATCTAACCTTGCATGTGCATGCATCTTTGGGGGAAGGTCAGCATCCAGGCAAAATTAGGTCACTTTGACCTATATTTTCCGCATGATCGACTTACATCAAGTTGTTGTCCGAGTTCAGATCTAAGGAACTGTACATGGTAGGATCATCTAACCTTGCATGTTCATGCATCTTTGGCGGTATGTCTGCATCCAGGCAAAACTAGGTCATTTTGACCTATATTTCCGCATGAGTGACTTACATTCAAGTTTACGTCCGAGTTCAGATCTAAGTAACTGTACATGGTACGATCATCTTTCTTTGCATCTGCATGCACCTTTGGCGGTAGGTTAGCATCCAGGCAAAATTAGGTCACTTTGACCTATATTTTCCGCATGATCGACTTACATTCAAGTTTACGTCCGAGTTCAGATCTAAGTAACTGTACATGGTACCATCATCTAACTTTGCATATGCATGCATCTTTGGCGGTAGGTCAGCATCCAGGCAAAATTAGGTCACTTTGACCTATATTTTCCGCATGATCGACTTACATTCAAGTTTACGTCCGAATTCAGATCATAGCAACTGTTCATGGTAGGATCATCTAACCTTGCATGTACATGCATCTTTAGCGGTAGGTCAGCATCCAGGCAAAACTAGGTCATTTTGACCCATATTTTCCGCATGAGTGACTTACATTCAAGTTTACGTCCGAGTTCAGATCTAAGTAACTGTACATGGTACGATCATCTTACTTTGCATCTGCACGCATCTTTGGCGGTAGGTCATTATCCAGGCAAAATTAGGTCACTTTGACCTATATTTTCCGCATGATCGACTTACATTCAAGTTTACGTCCGAGTTCAGATCTATGTAACTGTACATGGTACCATCATCTAACCTTGCATGTGCATGCATCTCTGGGGGTAGGTAAGCATTCAGGCAAAATTAGGTCACTTTGACCTATATTTTCCGCATGATTGACTTACATTCAAGTTTGCATCCGAGTTCAGATTTAAGTAACTGTACATGGTAGGATCATCTAACCTTGCATGTGCATACATCTTTGGCAGTAGGTCAGCATCCAGGCAAAATTAGGTAACTTCTCCGTTTATGTCAGAATTCAGGTCTCGATAACTGTACATGGTAAGATCTAGCCTTTGTATACATGCATAAGGGATGGTAATGAGCACCCTGGCCAAATTGGATTTCTGTGTCCATGTGCCATAACGAGGCGAACTTTGTAATCGTTGATTACCTATGTTTAAAATTCTTATTCCGTGTATTGTGCTGAATGGATGTCCTTTGTACTGGATTTGGCCTCCTATTTCGACTTTATGAGTACTTCTATCTTTTGGATGGTGGCTTCCTATATTATTCGATTCAATTGCGCTTGATGAGAGGTTTCTCTTTGAAGCATGTGTACAGCATAACTGTTTTTTTTTGTCTGCAAGTCTGGTATTTTTGTATTTACACAGTTATTTGGGAAAAAGAGCAAAAACATTCATTGTCGCAAAAGCTGCCGAGTCAGGGATTTGTTCAGCTTTGTAATTTTCATTCCTCCAGAAATTCTATGGCCGTCACCATGACTAAAAGATTTAATGTGTCGGTTTCCAAGATGAAAACGGACAATTTCAGCTAAATTGCACGTCTTCACGGATTTGACTTGACCCTGGATTGACTCACTCAGACTGATAATGTGACTGTTGATGATACACGGAGCAGGACATGCTCACTGTTCCGGAGCATTGGATGTTACACTTCGCTATTATGGCAGTTGTCGCTCTTTTTTCTTTTTTTTTGGTGTTGTCTTGTATATCACACTGTTACATTTTAGTTTTGCGAAGTTTGTGTGTTTAAAAACTATATTGATTTTCAAAAGCTTTTCAAATCTTTACCTCGTCACTGTTTAAGAGGGTTAGAGAAGTAACACGTACCATAGATTTTCAATTGGTTTCGTATAAGGGTTAGAAAATGACATGTACGAATCTGCCACTGAACAGACCTTCAAAAACTGTAAATGCCTAATGATCGTGTTACCGGTGTCGCCAGCGGGACAGGACATGCTTACCCTTCCGGTGCATCTGACGTCACTCTCGGTTTTTATAGGAATTCTCACTATATAATTCTTAGTTCTGAATGCTGTAAATTGTGGAAGTCTCGTGTCCCTGTTTTTGTTTTTTTGTTTTGTTTTCTTGTTTTATCTATATATGTGGACTTTGAATTTTTTGTAATAACCACAACCTTTGTTCCTTCGGTATTCGAATGCCGTTATTTTCTACCTATATGTTTCTATCTTTACATGTGCACTATCTTTACAAGTGCAGAATAAATCTTGCAGAAAATCAATATTCATTTTGCCGGTGAACAATACGGGTCCAGGACCTTTAGCTTCTTTCCGCCACCAATAGATATACGGTTAGCTGAAAGGTGGCTTGGTAATGTGGCTAGACATCCAATTTTGCATGTTACCAAACAGATTTTAACAAATTAAGAATTAAGCTTGCTACTTTCAAGGATTCTATTTTTTTTTGTTTCCCACCTAGCTAGTCAGCTTTTCATCAGGTTGTGCTATGAACGTATATTCAGACTCAAAGATGGATGTCTAGCCACATTGCCAAAACATCTATTACCTCAATGTTTATATACGGGTGGCAATAAGAAGCTAAAGGTCCTGACCAATAGTAATCACCGGGAAAACTACGGAAACGTGTTGATGCCACATGAGGAAACAACTATCTCATAATATGAGATAATATCTCATAATTCTGAGATAATATCTCATAATTTTGAGATATTATCTCAGAATTATGAGATAATTATGAGATAACATCTCATAATTATGAGACATTATTTCATAATTATGAGATATCATCTAATAATTATGATATTTTTTTTTTCGTGTGGCATCAATACGCTTCCGTAGAAACCAACTTCTGATTTTCTGCAAGATTTAATCTGTACATGTAAAGGTAGAAACTTATAAAGCAAGTCATGCATGTCATGCAAAAACTTATCAAAACTCTGGTGTAAATTATTTTTGGAGTGTAAAAATTCTATTGAAGTTTTAGATAAACTACAATCAATTCAAAGACCAGTCTTATCTATCGACAATTATGATTTTTCTACACTTTATACTACCCTTCCACATGATTTGATTAAATCCAAAATGGGACAACTTATTAAATGGTCTTTTAAATTTTCTGGTCTGCAGTTCATTTGCTCTAACAAAAAGCAAGGATTCTTCTCTAATATTACCTACAATAATCATTGTTCCTGGACATGTGATGATATGATTAATGCACTCAATCTTTTGCTGGACAATATTTTGTTCGTTTTGGGAACACTATTTATCAACAGGTTAAAGGTATTCCCATTGGTACAAATTGTGCACCTCTAATTGCAGATCTTTTTTCTTTTCTGTTACGAACGAAACTTCATGAAAAAACTTCAAAACGGAACAATTTGGATCTTACTATCATTATTGACTCCGGTAAAATAAAAACTAAAATATCTGATAAACGGGATGATGTCGATTTCACTATCACTAATTTCCCTTTTCTTGACGGCGACATCCCTCTAGCTCCATCCTATGGGATGTATATTTCTCAACTGGTACGATTCGCACGAGTGTGTTCTACTCTTGGAGATTTTAATGAACGTAACCTTACTATCACAGCCAAACTTTTACAACAGCGTTACAGATTTCATAAGTTGTTGAATACATTTGATACATATAGATACATCTTCGGTGCTGGCCCGAAAACCGATTTTATTTGAAAATTTGCAATATCTAAATTTACGAAAATGTTGTTAAAACTTAAGGAATATCTCCCTCTTGCATAGCTCTGTCCTTAGCTGATTTTGGCTTTTCTATTTAGATCCTATTGGTAATTTGTTCTCTATCAGCTTTTAAACACATTTCGGTTCATGATTTTCCAAATGTTTCGGGTTTATCTGCACTTATGAGACATAAGTTGTCGAAATGCGCATATGCAGAAAGAAAATTCACAGTAACTTCGTATTTTGTTTTTTGTTTCCATTGATTTATTCATTTTTTTTACCTTTTCGGAGCCATTTAGGGCTTACTATATGGTGTGAGGTTCCTCACTGTGTTGAAGACCATATGGAGACCCCTAGATGTTTTGTTTTTGGTCGTTTCAACCTGGATATGGAATGTTGTCTCCTTGACATTTACCCCATTTCCTTTCTTTTTCATATTTAAAAAGTTTTATAATAGATATGAACATTTGATGTCTAAATATGGCGTTACTCGTAGATTAGATTTTAGATTTTATCTACACTGAAGAGACATAAGTTGTCGAAATGCGCATATGCAGAATTTAAATTCACAGTAACTTCGATATTTAGTCATTCGTAAACAGCTTATCTAATCCTCGTTTTTACGGAAATGGTGTTAAAAAAAGCCAGAAATTGATTAAAAATCCAGAAAAGCTGGGACGTACCTTACATTCTTTAAGTAATAGGGGATATCGACAAGATATTCTGCTTGCATCCGTTAAATTAGCTTTGAGACCTAATGACCTGAAAATTTTGCACACATACTGGCCTCTCACTGATACTGCCGATGTCTACTGAAATCTATGATGATTCTTTACGAAACCCTTCGGGAAGTTTTGAATTTGATTTTTCTTCCGTAATGCGACAGTGTTCTACCAGCAGACTAGGGTCCTTGAGCCGTCAGCTTAGCGGCGAGCACCCCTTGACCCATCTTTCTAAATTTTGTATTGTTTTTTTCTTTCCCTTCAAGATTGTGGTCATGGAGTTAGTGGTCTACCTGTATTGGGTTTTATCCGTATGTATATTATACTATAGGGAAACGGGACAGATAATGGGGAGGTTTGGGTACCCATAAACCGGTTTAACCCTACCGCTGGCTTTTGCTAGTGCCGTTACCAAGTCCGGCTGTCCCGAGTTCCTATCGTTGTCTACGTTCGTCTTTTGTCTTATTCGTGTTGTTCATATGTAGTTCCATAGCAGATTGTGGCATGTAATTATAATGTCAGACATTGTAGGTGTTTCCTGTTATCCATTTTTTACATGTGTTTTGAGAAGAACTTGAGTTGCTCTTGTCAAAGTACCGAAATTGTAAAAACCCTTTGTTAAAATCTGATGTAAGCATGAATGACAATGACGATGAATCGGAATGATATGGAAGATCGTAATACTAATAGTAATGATATCTATGAAGTGTGGGTTGATGTGTCCAATGCGTTGGAACATATACATGCTACTTTTTCTCCAATAGAAAATGAATAAAAAATAATTATAATGAAAAAAAAAGAAAATACAAAGACGAAAAAAAAAAAAGAAATATAATATTTTTTAAAATGGGGTTCATTAATGTGTGTTTATTTCTATGAACTTAAGAGAACAGAATTAAAAAATAAATATTTAAAAAATGTTAACAATATAAAAAGTGAAAAATACTAATAAATCCCCTTATATATATAAGGGGATTTGCATACTAAACCGACCGACGCACATGCGTATCTGCTACCCAGCAGTTGTCATCCTAGACATTGTATTAATGCGATCCCGTATAGTCTCTCCACCCGCCTACGTCGGATCTGCTCGGATGACCAAACATTTAACAAGAGGAGCAGAGAGCTTAAAGGGCAATTAGTCAACAGAGGTTACAAAGCACACAAAGTGCAAAAAACAATTGATAGTGTTGCTATTTTAGAAAGAAAACAGTTATTGCAATACAGAGATAAAAGGAATAAAAACTCACGCATCCCCTTCGTTACAACTTGCCATCCACGACTCCCAGATCTGTCGGCCTTTACGCGGGACTGCATGAAAGCTCTTCATGTATCACCTAAAATGAAATCCCTTTTTCCTGAACCCCCACTTGTTTCATTCCGACGACCCAAGAACTTGAAGGAACGAGCAAAACTTAAATCACCAGAAATAGGACAATTTAAGACCTGTCTAGATAAACGTTGCCTTCTTTGCAAATACAGTGCCACATCATCAACTTTCGAAAGCTCAGCAACTGGGGAAACTTACAAAATTTTCGGAAATCTATCCTGTAAATCTGAAAATGTAATATATATGATAACATGCTCCATATGTCAACAGCAGTATATTGGTGAAACAAAGAACTCCCTCAATCTTCGCATAAATTTACATCGCAATCACATACAGAAAAAAGAACAATCACAAGCTACAGCGATCCATTTTAACACCACTGGACATAGCTGGACTGACATGCAGGTTGTGGCCATTGACCAAAATAGATCTTGGAACGAGACCTAAAGACAGGCGAAAGAACGATTTTGGATGCAAAAACTTAAATCTAGCATGAACATAAAAGCTTAGAGAACCAAAGCCTTAATTTCCCGCCCCTACCCATTTTGTAATTTTTTTTTTTNTTTTTTTGGTGTTGTCTTGTATATCACACTGTTACATTTTAGTTTTGCGAAGTTTGTGTGTTTAAAAACTATATTGATTTTCAAAAGCTTTTCAAATCTTTACCCCGTCACTGTTTAAGAGGGTTAGAGAAGTAATTTACACAGCGTATGACCATCCACCGTCAACAAATAAGGGAACCAAGATACAGAAATATTCCACTGAGCAAACATCTCGACGAATGCAGTGGCGGTGGTTTTAAAATATTTCCTTTTTACAAAATGCACAATTCAGAAGACATTTTAAGGGAAATTAAAGAGAAGAACTTTATTAGAAAGTTTAAACCCATTTTAAACAAAAACTAATGATATATCCCTTTATTGTTTATATAATTATTGTAAATTCTAACTCTTTATTGAAAGTATCTCCCCTTCATGCACGTAACGTCACTATAACGTTACTAAGCTACAGTAACTATACTCATGTCTGTACACACCTGAAGATTGTTTGTAAGTGTAAATACAGATAAACAACTCTGGTTATGTTTTATTCTATACGGATACATATATAAACTGTATGCAAGTATATCATTCGGACGAATATATATATATATATATATATGCATTTTTTAATTTAAATAAAACTTCCTGAAATATTGTCCGTGACCTTGTCGTGGTTTGTATGCTACAGACGACATCATTGGTTTGTCTTACTAACAAGAAATCACCTTTATGTATGCCAGTTCGTAATTCTGAGATAATAATTCAAATTTTATAGTCAATTATGAGTGAAGTAGGAGTCAGATGAATGACCAATTGAGTGTCGGTTTAATTTGACCAAAACATCTATATAGTATGTCGTTGGAATTTATATTAATCTCAAGGTTCAAAAGGTCAAGGTCATTTCACAAACTGCTTAAGTAGAGGGCAAGTCGTGTTTTTGGACCTCGTTCATAAATTCGTACCCTGTAAATCGCTTTAAGTAAGAAGGTTGTCTAAATTTTTATCAATGGTTCATAAACATATCTAGCCACTTAAGTCAATATTTTAACGTAGCGTTGAAATTAAGGATTGAAAAATTTCGGAATTAGAAAAGTCGTGAACACTTCCTAATTTGACGAACGGTGAAAATGGACACAGAACGAAATTTCCTTGCAAATGATGTATAATGTAGCCTGATGTTAATTGGGTTGATTAAAATCTTAAGAATTTGACTTCAGTTGTTCCACTATAATCTCACCTCACAGCTGGAGTAAATACCATAGGATTTTTCCAATATCATTTTGTCAAAATTTTCAAATATGTATTAACCAGTGAAAACATATTTACTTATCAATTACTTTGAATTATTTTAGTGAATCTTCCACTTCAGTACCAGCCAATGAAAACATATTTTCCCTGTCAGTCATCCTGAATCAACCACTTCATTATCCACCAGTGAAAAGGCATTGATTATGTCGGTTATCCTTATTTTTTCACTTCAGTATCAGCCATTAAAACCATTTAGCTTTCCTGTTGCGCTTAATTTTCCACAATTACGAACAGTTTATCGCCAACTGCACTATCAACGTTCTTTCTGTAGATTTACAAGATAGAACAATTTATTTAGTACATTTAAGGAATGGTTATCATTTATTTTGGGTTTATTGAACACTTAACTCAATTTTTAACTCTTCACATTGAAAAATCCGTACAATGTAAAATGTGAAGAGCCAAAAATTGAGTTAATGAGTTAATAAACACAAAATAAATTATAGCAAATCCTTATAATTAAATAAAAAGCTGTTTAAGTTCTCAGGAAACTTAGATGTAACCCATATGGAGACAAACAAAACAAAGCAAACAGATAACGATACAGCGCTAGAATAAAACTTGAGCTATCATCGGGTATTCTGGAAGAAAAATGCATGATCTGCACAACTCATTAAAATGTTCGGTGTTGTTATATTCGGTATTTGTCAATTCGAGATAACAAAATACCATACGAGAAATTCTCTAAAGAACAAGTACACCATAACTGAAATGTATTTAAAGCATGCATTCCCGCACGGAGAATCTTTTTACGGACTCCAGGAGCCACAACTCAAGACTAAAATTAAGAATTAAGGAATATGGAGTGAATGCAAATGAGACAAAGTCTCTACAAATACATAATACATCGGCATACGAATATTTGAATACTAAAAAAGGTAAAAAGGAAAATCTGAAATAAATAATATAGACAAGGCAAAGATGAAATGAACAAGAACAGCAAATAAATAAACAAATAAAGCACTAGCAGTGTGAACCCTCTAAAAATTGGAGATATCATCAGGTGTTCCATAACGTTTTTATAGATCTGCTCCACGAGTGTTACCCGTTACAATTAAAACTTCTGTGTATCGTCTATCTGCATTCTGTTTCATTTGTATTTTAATATTATACAATAAGGAAGCTGAATAATGGAGAAGGGTGAGATAAAGGTCTCTAAAAAACAGTTTCAGCTTACCGCTTGCTTTTGCTAGTCCAACACCCAGTCAACCTGTTCCTTTCTCCTATGGTTGTAATGTTTGTATTTTGTCTTCCATTTGTAATTTTGTTGTGGGGATCTTTGGAGGATTGTTGCCTGTGTTTGAAATTTTCAATCATTTGAGTATGTTCCTGTTGTCTTTTCGTTTTTATAAGTTCTAAAATACAATCTCGAACTACTGAAAGTCTAATTGCGAAACAATGTAGCTGTTTTCATAACATTCGAATTTTTAATGTCTTCAAATTAGATTTTATTTATTAAGTACTTTTTTTAACCAGTCTTATTTATAATTTTCAATATATAATTATGACTACAATTGACTTAGCATGATTTTTTTGAATTAGTGTAAAAGATTTTTTTATTTGGTTGTCACGCGGGTGAATGGCATGATCAGAAGTGGGCACATCATTAGAATAATGAACTGAAGAGAATACTGATGGAAATGACAGGTGTAAATTCAATTGTCAATTCATCATGGTTATCATGATAAGTAATTATTTGCATGATTTTTTTTCTTCATGTTTCAAGAGGTTCAATAAACTGACTTATAAATGACATTAAATCATTGTAGTCCATACGACCATAAACAATTTCAGAGATTGGAATCAAAGAGTAGCCACGTATTTCAGTGAAAAATAGTACATATATATTTTAGATGCTCAAAGTGGAAAACGCAGCAATTAAGCAAACTGCCAAGTGTGACAACAATGATGGGTTTCTCCAATGACTTTTTGACTTTTTTGTTTGTTTCAAAGGTTTGAAAAGTTTGAAAAAGTTTTTTTTATCAAGAATTTAATGTATTATTTTGAAGTACTGTTTCATTGGGTTATTTAAGTGTCGACCGAAGCACATTTTTATGAAACACAGTAAAACGTAATGTTGAAAAAAAAACGCAAAATAATGCATTAAATTATTCTTTTACTTACATTTAAAAAAAAAGAAATGTTTGAGGAAAGTACTAGGGGATCCTGTTTTTACAAATTTACGTGCCACCTAGTCAAGTGTGTTTCAGGAGAGTATACGACTTCACATTTGACATACCAAGAGCTTGAATTCAATCGAGCAAATTTACAGAATTTTAATGGCTTTGCATGAAATTCAATTATTTGAGAATGGTTTTAACTTTACAGCTAAATACCGAAGTTTCTGTAAATTTTCGTCCTGTCGATGGCTATTTCAACAACTCATGTCTGTTCAGTGCATATCAAATCTACATTAACTTTTACCAAGATTTGCAGTTGCGAGCAATTTTATTGCCGATGCCACCCCTGACAACAATTTCATTTTTAGCCGAGTTGCGACGACACAGACATGAGTTATGATTAGAGGAAGATCCCTATTGATTTTGAGGTTTGTGCGACAAAGGTCAAGTTCACAAATTCTAAAAATAGAACCAAAATTTGACTTATTCGTTCCACACAATATCTCCAGAACCACATTGAACATCCAAATGAAACTTGGCATAGACATGAGTTATGATTAGAGGAGGACCTCTATTGATGTTGAGGTCTGTGCAACAAAGGTCAAGGTCACAACTTCTAAAAATGTAACAAAAATTAAACAAAAAAGCCTAAAATCACATGTTCGGTATTATTTGATAACAAAAATAGCTAAAAAAATTTATTGTTCATAGAAAAGTAATTTTTATATTGCTAGAACATGTAAATTCATTTTATAGTTCTAATTATGTTCACCAACACACTTTTTTAGGTGTCAACAACTTTAAAATTAGATAGAATGAAAAGTCAGAATTAAAAAAGGGAGGTAATAAAACTAAGGAAGGTAATTAATTTAATATGAAGAAACAACGACAGTAGAATACCGAAGGAACAAAGGGGTGAAATTCACAAAAATCGAAGTCCAAAGACAGGGCAAAAACAAGAACACAGAAAACAATGACGCCAGACAGACACAAAGCACAGAACCAGAAACCACAACACTCGGAACAAAGGCACTCACAGTGTGAACTCCAGTGAAACTGAGAGTGACATCAGGTGCTCCGGAAGGGTAAGCATGTCCTGCTCTGTTAACAGCACCCGTCACACTGCAAGTGATGCAAGTTAGTTTTGAAGGATCTGTTAGGTAGCTGATTGGTTAATGTCATTTTCTAACCCTTAGACATAACCAATAAAAATACACGGTACGTATTACTTCTCTAACCCTCAAACAGTACCATGTTATAATTTTGAAATGTTTTTGAAATAACCTTAGTATTCAAACATTAACAAGGACAAATCTGTTCCACAAACATCACTAACGAAGAAAAAACTTAAATGATATACGAGACAACACAAAAAACTCAAGCACTCACAGTGTGAACTCC
>MJUU01046014.1:382140-406404 GCA_002080025.1 Modiolus philippinarum | reverse complement strand
TCCACATTAATTTTATTTTACACTTGTTCAAATTTCAGTGTTCGACACGCTGCGGTCGTATCATGCTGCGCTCGGCGTAGCCCTTTATTTGAAAAGGGGGGGGGGCTTGGAATATTTTTATTTCAGCAATATGTATGTAACCTGGATTATAAGGGGAACCCCTGAGAGGTGGTCTGAAATAAGTTGCAATGGATAGTGGAGATTTTGGTTGCTATGTATACCAAACTAGAAAACTGAAATTATTAGAAAAAAGGTATTCTGATACACACTTTAAATTTCAGCAATAATAAAATAAAAAACTAGATTTTAAGGGAGAACACCTGCCCAAAGTTTTTTTGGAAAGGAATTTGGAATGTTTTGACTTTTAGTCAAGTTAGGACAAAGTCAAACTTCCTCAAAAATTCCATTATAAATCTCTGATTGAAATAAAAGAATTTATATGCTGATATGCAACTATTTGCCTATCCGATGATGTAATCATGAAAATAACAAATGTTCGCAACTCGGCTTTTGCACCTTTGGTGTGTTTTCTGATTTTTCTTCTTAAAAATCAATTATGTCACTCCAAACAACAATTTGTTTTTGTGCTCATGGTACTTAGAAATTCATTAATATCGTTGAAATCGGTCAAAGTTATTTTTTACACAATTTGGCGACCGTCATTGATTTTTTGTTTTGTTTTTCGTATAGATTCTTTCCTCTCATTTTACCGACATTTATCAAAATTTGACCACATTCTTCAATGCTGTTCCTAAGATATTAAATCCTCAGTTTTTTTCACAGAAAAGGACGACTATTTTAAAATTTAAAAATCCACAGCATAATATGGATATTGGATGATGGTCTAACTGTGTGCAAAGATTGAAAATCGTTTAAAACCGGAAAAATGAGAATAACTCGATTTGTAATTGCAAGAAACTGCCGAAGTCGCCACAGACAACGATTCGATAAGTCCATCAAATATGCAGCCTTAAAATCTGAACTTAAATCAATGTTCGTTGAAATCGTAAAAAATGTGAAAATTTTAATTATTTTGGTGGCTATCTTGAAAATAGCAGGCATTTTGAAAAAAATGGCATTAATTCCTTTCTTTCATCTTACTGAACATTTATGCAGATAAATAAATACCTAACTTGCTCTAAATTAGTTTCTACATATGGCTATTTCGACAACTTATGTCTCTTCAGTGCAGATAAAATCTAAAAATGTGGAAGACCATTAACGCAAGATGGTTAAAACTGGTAGAGAATAAATAACCAACATGATATAAATGGAGTGTCAAAACCAGCTGAGGTTGGAGTGCGCGTGTGCAAAAACGAAACTAGGTTCGCGGAGACTTCGGTATTTTGTTGTTACTTGTTATAAATAAAAATAATAAATACACTCTATTGTGCTGGACCGAGTCAGAGCACAAATTGATGTATGAAAAATGTGCAGCAATTCCAGCTGATCCAAAGTTTCAATCTCTAGTAAAGACAGACATTCATGGAATTTAAAAAAAAATGAAGTACAATTTACAACTAATTTCTCAACCCCTCTGAAAATATGATTTAGACACTATTTAAGATGATTAAAAAAATACAACAAAGACAGAAAAAAGGACAATAGCGCCACTGATGTTTTTCTGTTTTAATTTGTTCTCTTCTTCATTTAACAGAATGTTTTTCTTCTTTGTTTTTTGTGTTTAAAAATAGTATGCAACACTTTATACAAACTGGTAAACATGTACATGCAGAAAACAAAACTATATTATTTATCATCGTTATCATCGTTAAGCATTAAAAACAGGAAACGTGTCGTATACATGACAAGATTTTAATGGTCAAATATCAAACAAAAACGGAAGGGGGGGGGGGGGGGGGCTGGTAATCAACAACAGAACAGACACTTACTTATTCAATCCTTGAATCGACGAACAGCGATCAATGTTTTTATTTTGTCAAACACATCATACAGGTTCATCAGAAATCACAAACGGAAGTCCACACGGGTTTTAAATTAAAATACTTCTTTTTTTACTTGGTTATTGTTGTAAACGCGACATGCTTCCTATGGAAAACATCAAACGGGGAACTAAGAATGGGTATAAACAGTGTATCGTTGACAACAGAAATTCTTGAATCGACGAACAGTGATCAATGTTTTAATTTTGTTAAACACATCATACAGGTTCATCAGAAATCACTAACGCAAGTCCAAGCAGGCTTTATTTTCATAAACTTCAATCTTTACTTCTTGTTGTATACGCGCAAGCTTTCAATGGACAAATATCGACGGGGAACAAAAAATGAGGTATAAACAGTGTATCGTTGACAACAGAAACGTAAGCATACAATTCTTGAATCGACGAACAGTGATCAATGTTTTCCTTTTGTTAAACACATCATATGAGTTCATCAGAAATCACCATCGGAAGTCAACGCAGGCATGAAATTCACATACCTCACCGTCTAGCTAATGCTTTATTTCTTCAGTATAACAACGATACAAGACGACTACAGATCTCTCTATTCAATGTCCATCTTCAGGTAGTACCGCATTGGATTGTCTGCAAAATACCTTGCGGAATGCTGATTTCAAGCTGGTTCTGTATTCCTGAATAGAGAAAATATATACTATAGGATCCAGCAATGGATTCAGAAGAAGGAATTTGTTGCTCAATTTCATAGTGTTGAATTTGTTCTTCGATATACCAAACAAAGAAGAGACAGCAATGACTGACCTTGGCACCACTGCAACCAGCATTATAACAATAAGAATTCCAAGTATAATAACGTTCTTAAGCATGGATTTCTTCCTCGTTTCGTTCGATGTTTTGGTGGAGTGAGCAATTGTTTTGTGCTGCTTTACAATGCGCCATATTACCACAAGATATACGAGGACAACCGACGCCGAAAGGATTATCAAAGGAAAATCCAACAGATAGACAAACAAGGTGTCTTCAGCTGCCAATGCCTTGCATGATAACGGTTTGTCTCCGGATAATTTCAGAGCAATAAGGACCGCTGTATATAGATGTATGCAACAGAACCCGGTTATGGTAAATGCTTTTGAGGATACTGCCCGTGAGGCTCTAGCTTGGTTACCAAATGTAGCGCCGAGTCGTTCAATGCAGATGAGTAACGTTTGGAAAAGTGAAAACAACATCATTCCACAGATTAACATTTTCAGAATGGAGCAGACATAACTTGGTACTGTGTTTTGTTCACCACCTATCCCACCGACAATCAAATGCAATCCAGCTTCTATTACTATTCCTACATCGCTTCCAGCCAGACTAAGTACTAGACGCTTAAATCCAGACTTGCTATTTTTCACTTTGGACTGTACAAGGGTAACAATGGCAGAGACATTCAGAACAATTGTTATTGAAAGAAGTGGTATGGTAACGTATTGTAACCACTCCATGTTACAATAATGTCTGCAACGAATTAATTCTTTATATGTATACCTGTAATTCTTTTGTACCAATCAAATCGATGGAGAATAAAACAGATAATTCCTAATACAAGAAAAAACATAATTCATTCAACAGTGTTTTCGTATTAAATTACAGGTATTTAAGATTGACATTTGCGTGAGACAGGGAATATAAAAAATAGTCTACTACTAAAATTGAAGAAACGATTTTCAGTCAAAGTAATATATTTTTTTCTGGCCAGTATTACTAAGTATTTCAAGCATTTGCTCAAAAATGTTGTTATGGTTTCGAATGACTGTAAAGTTCCTGTAGATTTTCTCTGATTACCATGACACCCATACCCTAAGCCATCTTTATTTGTTGGCCCTGGATAGATATTATGAAAAAATATTTTTTAAGGGTAACGCTAAGAAATTTTAGATTCTCTTTGAAAAAAAAAACCGAAATGGCTAAATTGACAATTTCTTTAGTGCAAGCGACAAGACGAAAAAAAAAAGAAATGAAATAAAAGCATACGTTTTATACCGTATATATTTCAGCATTCGCTCATTAATGATGCAATAGTGTGCCTGTCGTCGTTTTGGACGAATATCACGGAAATTCATGCAAACAGTTTTTTTTATAAATGCCAGAAGATAATTCGTTGATCTACAACGCTTGGTGAAAATATTAAAAAACGGAACAATATCAGAATAATTACAAACTGATTTAAATTAAGCAAGAACGCTACTGTTTTAAATAATACCAAAGGGTGTCAGTCGTAGATTTAACGTCAAACAACTAAATACCGAAGTTGCTGTGAATTTACTTTCTGCATATGCTCATTTCGACAACTTATGTCTCTTCAGTGCAGTTTAATCTTGGCGTATACTGGAGCCATGAAACATATTCTTTTCACCGTCAAATCAACATTGACCTAGAATATTCAAATTCTTATGTAAGCAGAATTGTTGGGAATCACGCTTTAAGGTTCGTTTTTTGTTTTTTTTAACTGCGTCATCATATCTCGAAGTCGCTAGACTCCGCTGTTCCGTCCATCCGCCCGTCATTCTGTGGTGTACCAAGGTTGTATAATCTGAAACTGACACACATAACGCGATACTTCCGAAGCTTTACACAGTTTCTCTAGAAACAAAAAAAGATGCACTCCACCTCTTTCATACAGTTTCACATAAAAATGAAATATTTATATATTGTTGAACTTAGTCCTTTTTTCACCGTATATTTCAATCTTACGGTATCAAGTTTGTGAAATATGAAACCCTAATGCTTTTGAAATTTGTATAGTCAACTGAACTGGGCACAGTCAAATTGACCAACACTCTTTTTGGACACATTGATAAAAAATGGGCAATTTATGAACTGTTGAATTAGTCATTTTCCTTATATTTTTACCTTACAGCAAAAAGTTTGTTTAATCTGAAACAGTTATACCTTCATCTTTATGTATATGTCTTTATTTTTCGTTTCTGTCCAGTACTCATGTAGTGTCCTTGTTTGTTGATGTTCCAATATCGGCGTTGTCCCTGGATTTTTCGTTTTTTGACTGACGATTCGGTTTCACTTTACCTTCACTGAGTCGAAGCCACATTTGTTGGACAATTGGTCCCCAAAAGTTCATCCATGCTCGGGTTAGCTGCATGACATCTTTAATTATAATGATGATTAACAAAATTGTACAATCTGAATGTAGGATTAATAACTAAATACCGAAGTTACTGTGAATTTAATTTCTGCATATGCGCATTTCGACAACTTATGTTTCTTCAGTGCAGATAAAATCTAAACGTTTGGAAGACCATAAAATCAATGATGTTTAAAAAACTGTAAAACATGTGCTATTTTGATAACAGATACGCACTCACTATTGTTATGACAAAAACAATCATACTAGAAGCTTCATATGATCTTAATTGTACCTCTAAAAATCTTTTGTACGATATAGAATGCCATTTATGTGGTCTTAAATACGTAGGAGAAACTTAACTAATAAGGCAGAATTAACGAACGCATGAATGGACAGAGATCAGGAATCCACGCAATTAATTTTCTACCGTTTACCAACATTTTAATCAACTTGGCCATTATATTTTCTCCATGAAAGTTCGGGCTCTAGAAAAAAGTACCACCCTAATTAACAACCGTAACCTAATTACATCTCTTCATAGACAAAAATGAAGAATACTGGATAGGAAATTTAGGAACTATTTTATATTCGCAATGATGAAAGCGATAGTATTTTGTAATCTATCTAGACCTGGATGCAATGATAAAAAAGTGACGCATATTTTTGACAACAATCCTAGACGTAAACGAAGTCATGGCCATCGCCAGTTTACATCGCCAAGTCTTCATGGTGTATCTATAAAACTTTACTTCCTTTTGTTTGCAAACCTATAGGACTGCATCACAATTTGCACAGATTTGTTCTGTACCCTTAATCACTTACTAAATAACAAAATACCGAAGTTACTGTTAATTTAGTTTCTGCATTTGCGCATTTCGACAACGGATGTCTCTTTAGTGCAGCTCAAATCAAAATATTGGGAATTCATTTACCCAGATATGTGTAAAAGCTGATGAAAATTCTGTTACTGATCTATCCTCATCTTTATACAAGTTGAACGCAGTTATCCTTGATATTGGTCAACAAAGGTTATTCCATCTTGTCAAAGAACACGCATTTGTAGAAGAACACCGTTCGTTCCTACCAATACAATTTGCCTATAAGGGTTTGGATGCCATCAACCTTGGCAATATATTACATCACGAAAATGGAGAAAAAAAAACAACAAAACTCCTCCATATTTTAAGGTCATGTCACTTCCAATCATCTTATATACTTATACTTTACTGATAGCATCTAAAATTTTCAACAAAAATGTGTATTTGAAAGCCTTACCAACGACAACCTCATGTCTAAATAACCCGATTTTTTATGTTTAAATTCACTTTACAGATATAGCCCTCGGTTATGTCAAAACAGGAGACTTGAATATGGCACGCGAAAGTTAGCATAACTAAGGAAAATCTAGTTTTCCTATGGAAAACCTGGTTTTCGCTTCTGTAAACTAGGGTTTCCAGAGCTAAATCCAAGTTTCCATGCGGAAACCTAAGTTTCGGTCAGGAAAACTAGGTTTCTGAGAGGGAAATATAGCTTTCGGTCAGGAAAACTAGGTTTTCCAGAGCTAACTCGAGTTTCCCTACCTAAATGTTGGTTTCCCTCCATAAATACATGCAAAGCTCAGCTTTCTATGAGTTTCCAAAGCTAAACCCGAGTTTCCATAATGAAACATAGGTTTCGGTCAGGAAAACTAGGTTTCTAAGACGGAAACCTAGGTTTCGGTTGCGAAAACTTGGTTTTCCAAGCTATACCTAAATATAGGTTTTCCTCCATAAATACATGCAAAGCTCAGCTTTCTGTGAGTTTCCAAAGCTAAACCAGAGTTTCCATAGGGAAACCTAGGTTTCTGTCAGGAAAACTAGGTTTCTCAGACGGAAATGCGAAAACTTGGTTTTCCAAAGCTATACCTAAATGTAGGTTTTCCTCCATAAATACATGCCAAGCTCAGCTTTCTATGAGTTTCCAAAGCTAAACACGAGTTTCCATAAGGAAACCTAGGTTTCTCAGACGGAAACCTAGGTTTAGCTTTTGTCCATATGATATACATAATAAGCCGATATCTCGAGTGCGTTCTTGTTGAATTTTCTTCAGCTCGGCAATAGCTGATTTATGCTTTCACTAATATCCTTGAATTTCTTTTCAAAAATAAACACATTTAATCACATTTTCCACTTTTTCTGAATGTTATCTTTCGTTTTTTCTATTTCAGTTTTTCAATTTATTCTTTCCAGAGTCCGGGAAATGTTTCCTTAAGTTCAACATTACTATAAGAGAGTAACATGGGAATTTTCTTATTGATTTCCTTTCTTTAAATTCTTTAATTCCTTGTGCGTCTCTTTTGATTTTCGACTTTACGATTTTACGATTTTCGTAGTTTTGTCCTTAGCTATATTTGATATTACTGTTTATTCGGATTTCGTTTGGTTTTATGCAATTTAAACATTGTTTGGGTTCTAGTGCTGCTGATGAGGAATTAATTTCCGAAATGGCCATACAGCTCATTAAATTTTCGCAGTTGGAGTTTACATATGTGTCATGGTCTCATGTTCATTTACTCCATATCCTTTTGTGAAATATTAGAATTTACTTTAACGGGACCTTCTCCGACCTTTGAATAAAATTGACACATCCTAGCAAAATGTCCAAAATGTCTACATTTATAACAGAAAGATCTTCTTGCTGCACATGTATTGAAGTGAAATTAAGAATATACAGTCTTACCACAAAATTAGCATAATCTATTTTCCGAATTGACGGCATATAATTGTTCTGACGGATATGGCGTTCCATAATCACACGACTGGATGCTCTAAGGTCTGTAAAAATCTGCTCTCCGCGATTCCATTATTTGCTGGGGAATTTAACTCACGGTAGAGCTCGATACAGGATCAGCCATTGAAACCACCACGTATAACCGGGGAAATGTAGGGCGTTCCGGTTATAAAGTAAGCAAGAACCGAACCGTTAATCCAAAACGAATGACCGAAGGACAACGGCAACATCGGAAACAACAAAGAAACACAACATGAGTACGGCATAGAACACACACACACATACACAAAAAGATGAACAACACGGACCAAATAAAAACCATGGGTGAGATCAGGTGCACCTGAAGAGTAAGCATAAAATCGAGAAGGAAAATATTTCCGTTCTATTACTACTACTTTGCAGTCCGGCGTAACCGAACTATAAACTTAAACTGATATAACAAATAAAATAACAACAATATATAAAAAAAACACAGATTAGCGTTGACCATAGAAATGTCACTATAGAAAAGTAAATAAATACAGACTGCGGATTAAGATGTTGTCACTTATGTCCAAAACATACATTGTCTAAATGGGTCTATTTAAGGTTATAGATTACTAAAATCAGTGATAAAAATTTTTTGAAAGACAATTAAATAAAACTGAGATATCAAAACTTCACTTTAACAATTTAGATTTTTTAAGAAATAATTAAAGTAAGATAATGTCCAAAATATTTATTTATAATTTCCGAAAATGAGAGTCCAAAGTGTCCAGTGGTAGTGCCATTACGTGACAAGATTAGAGTAAATGCACAAGTTTAGTGATATATAATAAACCGAGTATACACAGCTAAGTATGCATTAACTCCCTTATAGCATGTATAGTTACTTTTGTAACTACTGAGGGAAAAACAGACTTGTCAAATGTAAAATCATAACTTATTATTACATTATTATACCCCCGCTTAGGGATAATGGTGTCCGTTCGTCCGTCATTACAATTATCTTCCGCTCTTTTGAGGGCTAGACATATTGCTTTTGTCTCGTCGGCCATTCCATCACAAAATTTAATGGCGTCATTCCCTTGCATTTTGCATCTTTGATCCGATTGCAACCAAAGTTCACCGAATTATTGATTCAGAAAAACTAATCTAAAAGAAACTATTATTAATAAGATTTGATTCTCCAAACTTATGCTTTGTCCTCAAATCTTACCACTGGCTTTTGCTAGTGCCAAGTCAGTTTGTCCGAGTTCGAGTTCCTATCGTTGTTAACTTTTTTTGGTCTTTACTTGTTTTTTTTTTTGTGTACATTTTCGTGATAGATCGTGGCATATTACTGTATTTTACATACATTGTAGGTGTTTCCTGTTATCCTTTTTTTCAATTGATATCTTAAGGAGGTTCACTCCTCATGTTTTGGGATTGCTGTCAGATATTCGGAATTCTCTGGTTTTATCCATTTATAAGCATTATAATTTTTTGCATATGGACCCCCTTAATTTTCGCATAATTTCTTTTTTATACATCTTTATTAGCATTCTGTAAAAATTTCATAAAATTTTATTTTGTCACATTCATTCGTGCTCAAACCTTGTTAATGTTAATCCTATGAAAAATCCGAGGAGTTCAGTTTCCCGATAAAAATCGCTTAACTCAAAAACGAGGTCATCAAGCTATCATTTTTTTCTTTTAAATTTTTTCTAACATAAAAGCACATTTATTTGAAATCCTATTTATTTTTATATGGAGAAGCGAACCCCCTTAAGCAGCAAAACCAGCTTAACCTTCCTAAAATTTGATTACAAACATCTTTGAAGAGGGACATTGTCTGTATTATATGTGATATCGATGCCTGCAAAACCGGAACTTCAAGTCATTTAACCACAAGCATATCAGAAAGGCCTTTAGTATTTCATCTGATATTATATTCGGTAATTCCTTACATAACTTGCCGAGTTCTTTCCAGAAACTATTCCTGTTTAGAAGAAACAATTATAAGACGGGGGCATTTTCTTTATTCGATATGATAACGATGCTTGAAACTTGGAGCAATTTTACACAGACGTAAATGAAAACACAATCCTGACTTAGGACAGGCGCAAACCACCTGCTGCGGTGGGGTTAAACTAGTTTTATTGGGCCAAAACCTTCTCCCTAGCCAATGCGATAAATAAAAATACAATAGTAACAACATTAAAATTCAGTTCGCAACAGGACTGAGTCAATAGTGAAAAATTAAACTGAAAGAACTAAATATACGGACATAAACATGAAATTACAAAAGACTAGTAGCTGTTAACTGACATGCCAGCTCCAGACCCATTACCACCTGACAAATTAAGTTATGTACCCTCAGTATACAGCTTCCACCAAGATCCCTTCTTGTGAGGAGTTTAGCATATTGATTTCATGCATATACCGGAATACTTAACCCTTGTTCATGCAATACAGATATTAGAAATTCAGAATGTGTTTAGTTAAAATGCAAAGACCCTATCAAAAATCAATGTTAATACCAAAGAAGGCCATACGTAATGACTTGACGACAATACCGTAATTACAACCCTTATGAATTAGACGATTTAAAGGTTTTATTAGTTTGTTAGGCGAGTTTAACTATTTTTTACTCTTATGTAAAACATTACCGTAAAATAAGGGATGTGAAATACCAGCCTTGATAGATGTTTACAGGTTGCATTGTATTTATGAACCAAGTCTTTATATCGATGATAAAATAGTCTGTATTCAGTAATATATTTCTGTCCGCACCACTTAAACTTGCAGTAATTTACTAGCAAATATGTTTGTGTATTTGATATGATATTGATGCTGATGAGGAATTAATTTCCGAAATGGCCATACAGCTCATTAAAATTATTGCAGTTAGAGTTCACATATGTGTTATGGTCTCATGTTCATTTACTCCATATCCTTTCGTAAAATATTGCAATACTGAAACGGGTTGTACCACACACATCAGGGAAAGGAACAATGTTTGATTGAAGCTAACACCAAGGAAAATTGCTATTATTTAAGCACAAACAAATGAAAAGGCATATTTTCTGAATTCTATATGATATTAATACCAGCATACCAGCAAAGCTGAAACTGGCAGTTATTTAGCCAAAAAATGTGAGGAAAGGGATATTTTCTGCATTCGATATTATATCAATACCTGCCATTATGAAAATTGTCGCAATTTAACCAAAAGTATTTAAGCAAAGGGACATTTTTGTGAACGATAATATTTGATGTCCACAATACTGAAACTTTGTATAGACTTTTGTCTCATGTGCATTTACTCCTTATTACTTCTTTGCTTATTCTATACCACAAATATTGAGAAAAGGGTCATTTTGTGTATTCAATTTGATATCCGTTTCGCAATACTAAAACTTGCTGTTATTTAACCAGAAACATATAACGGCATTTTCTCAAGTATATATGATTCTTAAACTTTACACCACAAGCATTTAGAAAAGGTTCATTTTTTTGTATTCGATTTGATATACATGTACATTCCACAATACTTAAACTTGCTGTAATAGAACCAGAAACATATAAGGACATTTGATCTTTTTAATATGATACCCTTGAAAGATGAAAGTGAAACTGACAAAAAGAGCAATTTAATTAAAAACATGTGAGAAATGGTTCATTTTCGCTAGCGGGACAGGACATGCTTACCCTTCCGGGGCACCTGATGTCACTCCCGGTTTTCTTTGGAGTTCACACTATGAGTGCCTTAGTTTTTAATGTCATCTTTTTATTTCCGTGCATTGTAGCTGTCTAACGTCCTTGTTTTTCTTTGTTTTTCTCTGTTGCCGTTTTTGCCATGTCTTTGGATTTCGATTTTTGTGGTCTTCGCATCCCTTGTTCCTTCGGTATTCTACTGCCGTTGTTTTTCTGTAATGGATATGATTTCGATGTCTTCCATAATGATACTGCAATTTCACCATAAGCAATTTAAAAAAAGTACATGTTTTGTCTTCAATTGATATCAATTAATTTAAAAATGACACTTGTCGTAAACAGCCACAAACAAAGGAAAAAGGATACTTTCTCTATTTGATATGATATCGATGCATGCAAGAGTGACGGTTGCTGTAATTTGCCCACAAACATATATAAAAAGGAATATTTTTGTATATTTTATATGACATACTGTAACTTTGTCAGTTAACCACAGACATAAAAGAAAAGGAACATTTTTGAAATTTGAAATGATATTGATACGTATTCTTTCGCGAATATGTACGCTTTGATAACTTTTCTCTCTTTTTTATAGGTTGTGAAGTGCCTTTAAATCCCGATATATTTATTGCAACCGATCAATTACCATTACGTAATTTAAAAGAATATGAAAGTATAAATATTCAATATCCTTGATTCTGTAATTCTGAAGATGTGATGACATTAACCCTCAACTCCAACGATATATTATTGCAGGATTAATGATTTATGGTCTTTACTTTGTTCCTGTAAAAAGTTTGTTAGAAATAATTTATTTGAGAAATTATTTGAAACCAGACCCCTCAAATTAATTGGACTAAACTATTTGGTTAGCAATATAAGTAATTAATACATACATCAGATAAGACAAGATCAAGAATATTGCATTTCATCATCTGATTATGGTAATTATAGTTCAGCATTCTACCAATTAAGACACTGATTTATTTCTGATGGTAAAAGTTGAGTTAGCCTTCTTACCTCAGTGGAGAGATTTATTGATGTCATCAAATTTTCTAACGTATCAAATTATGTAATATTAACACCTGTTGCATACAAAAAATAACTAACTGTATGTTTTGTAAACATAAACACCATCACATACCCCATTTTATTAAAGGTATTTTCCATAGGGGAAATACCTTTATTGTTTTTGCAAAATCAGATAATTTTCTTTTTTTTTCTTCTGCTCAAAGGAGTGGCTTAATGAAAAGAGGTACAGCGATGAAATTTGACAGAGTTGTTGATCATTGTTCATAGATGTGTTTTTAACCGTGTTGGATCACCACGTTATGTTGGGAGGGATTTATTTGTGGAAACACCCTTATATATATGTGTAACTTGTTTTTGTGAAATAATTCGTAAAGCGTAAGGATAGGTAATGAAGTGTTTGGACAAAAACTTCTTTGGGCGTTGATGGATAATTAGGACATAAAGTGTGAATCCTCAAGTAAACCATTTTTAAGTTGTCAGCTTTTGATATGTAAATAGAATAGAAATGTCTGATTCATAAGTTATTTTTATCAATTATGTAATTCAGTAACAGTAGCAGTATCATATCTGTCATGATGACACTAACTGATATTTTCGTTACTATGTGTACATGTGTTTTAAATGGCTGTCAATTCTAATTATTAACAACTTTATATTTATATACTTTGTGAAATGTTTATCATAGGTAATAGATAATTAGATGACATTTTAATAAAATGTTTCAGCAATATTATCTAAATATGTAACTTAATCAGTTCAAAAAATTGATATCAAAGCAAAATTAGCAATTTTAGCAGGAAATAAAGGGCTACGCCGAGCGCAGCATGAAACGAAAGCAGCATGTAGACCAATGCAGTTTGAACACGTGTAATTTAAAGTGAGTGTGGACATACTAAACAGCTTGACACAATAATTAGATGGACAAAATAAAGGGCTTGACCTAGCAATTTGCTGGGCACAAACTATGGTAAAAAGATTTTACATATTTTAAAATTGCAATTTTGGCCCCTTTGACCCCTTATAATGCGGAAAGGGTAAGAGCTACGCCAAATCTTTTGTCATACAACCAAAAGCTTACAGCAAGAGGAATCCAAAGAAAAAATCCCATCGAAATCTGACCAAAATAAAAATTTCACATATTTAGAAAAATTACGATTTTGACCCCTTTGACCCATATAAATCGGAAACAGTAAGAGCTACAACAAATCCATTGTTAAACTACTGAAAGCTTATTTCAAGAGAAATCCAAAGAAAAAAATCCCATCGAAATCTGATCAAAATTAAAATTTCACATTATTTAGACACAAATATGCTGAAATGCAATTTTGGCCCCTTTGACCCCTTATAGCTAGGAAACCATGGGAGTTACCCCAAATCGGTTGGCATACTACTGAAAGCTCATATCAAGAGGAATCTAAAGAATTAAATCCCATCTTATAGCCCGGAAACTTTAAGAGCTACACCAAGTCTGTTGAATATTGCTGTAAGCATATATCAAGAGATTAAAAAAAAATCCCATCAAAATCCGGTGAAAAATGAAAATTTTAGGTAATCTGCAAATTTTCAGTTTTGGCCTTATTCGGCCCCTCATAGCTGGGAACAGAAACAAGTTACCAAAAACCTAATAGTTTAGCTCTGTCTCAATTTTACATAAGGAATCCATTCGAAACCGCATCAAAATTGGACAAAAAATACAAAAAAATATTTTTTTTTAAGATTTGCCCCTTTTTGGCCTAAATTTATCTCGGGAACAGTACATACTACGTTAAATTCGTTGAATCTTACTCTTTGGAAATTTTTCTCAAGAGCATGTTGAAAGAACCCCCATCAAAATCTGATTAATAATAAAGATTCTAGAGTCAATTATGTGAAAACACCCAATTTTACCCCTTTTTGGCCCTTTATTATAAAACGGGCTGGGCAAAAAACTTATTATGAAAATCTCAGTATATGCGTGTGCGAAGAAGCATCATACTAAAATTTGGTAATGATCCGACCACTAGAACCAGTTATGCTGTCCAAAGACGCTGACACCAACGCCAAACCATATACGACCGCAAAATTTTTGCTGTCATATTAAAATAAAAAATATGAAAAAAAGGATATTTCTTTCCTTTGATACTTGGTGTCATTCGCCAGCCTGGTCAGGTTTCGATCAGACTTTCCCTGTGAATCCGATCTGTTTTTAGAAACAGAATGGTCTCCCAAATTGTAAGCAACTCTGCAACCGTTACAGATAGCTAATTAAATGTGACAAAGAAAACGCGTATCTCTTTTCATTTCTTACTTCGGGTCAAAAATGTTAAGGGTTGACGAACCAAAAACTCATTCTTGATGTATGATGTAGGTGTTATGCTAATAGCTTTCTTTGAAGATAAATAGGACTTTCCATTCAAAAAAGTATTAGGTAGGACTTGACCTTTGAATGAGGTCAATGTCAAAGTCAAAGCCAACGACTGTACTTGACGTTTAAATTATCAGAAATAGATACACATGAAGCTTGGAATGTTTGTTTAATGATTAAAATGATAGTTTTAGAAACTAGAGGCTCAGAGACTGAGCCTGTATCGCTCACCTGACAAAATACTTCTCTGCCATGCATGACCAAAAATGATGTTTTTACCAATTGAGGTCTAATGTTTAGCTATGTTTTCTATTAGCACTTGTGTTTTTTGTCCTTTTGAAATGAGTAAACTTTGCAAAGGACCTTCTCCTCATCATTCCAATACAATTTGCTTCAACAGTTTCAGAGAAGATGATAAAAAAGTCCAATGTAAAGTAAAACGTGCATTCTGTGCTGGACCCGTGTTTTTTGTCAAATAAGAACAAAATGAGCAATTTTTGTAAAGGACCTTTAGTACATCAGTCCTATAAAGTTGGATTAAATTTGCTACAGCGGTTTCAGGGAAGAAGATGAAAATGTGATTTTTCCATAATGTCCAATTTTTAACTATTTTCCTTGCTGGTAGCCATGTTTTTCATCTGATCAGAACAGAATGAGCAATTTTTGTAAAGGACCTTAAGTACATAATCCCTGTAAAGGTTGGTTGAATTTCTTTAGAGGTTTTAAAGGAAATGATGAAAATGTGATTTTTCCTGTTTCATGTTAAATTTTGTTCCATCCTGGCAGTCATGTTTTTTATCAGATCGGAACGAAATGAGCAATCTTTGTAAAAGACTACTGTAAAGTTTGGTTGAATTTGCTTCAGCCATTTCAGAGGAGAGGATGAAAATGTGATTTTCCCATAGGTCCAATGTTAAACTATGTTCCGTGCTGGCGGCCATGTTTTTTATGGGATCGGAACAAAATGAGCAATCTTTGTAAAGGACCTTTATTTCATCATTCCTGTAAAGTTTGGTTTAATTTGCTTCAGCCGTTTCAGAGGTGAAGATGAAAATAATATGTTCCCATAGGTCAAATGTTTAACTATGTTCTGAGCTGGCGGCAATGTTTTTTATCAAATCAGAACGAAATGAGCAATCTTACAGAAGGACCTTTAGTACACCATCCCTGTAAAGTGTGGTTGAATTTGCTTCAGCTGTTTCAAAGGAGAAGATGAAAATATGATTTTCCCGTAGGGGCCAATGTTAAATTATGTTCCGTGCTGGCGGCCATGTTTTTTTTACGGATCATAACGAAATGAGCAATCTTTGTAAAGGACCTTCAATTCATCATTCCTGTAAACTTTGGTTGAATTTGCTTTAGCTGTTTCAGAGGAGAAGGTGAAAATGTGATTTTCCCATAGGGTCCAATGTTACACTTATGTTCCGCGCTGGCGGCCATGTTTTTTATCGGATTGGAACAAAATAAGCATTCTTTGTGAAGGACCTCTAGTACATCATATCTGTAAAGTTTTGTTGAATTTGCTTCAGCGTTTCAGAGGAAAAGATGAAAATGTGATTTTTCCCATAGGGTCGAATGTTAAACCTAAGTTCCGCGCTGGCGGCCATGTTTTATATTGGATCGGAACAAAATGAGCATTCTTTGTGAAGGATCTCTAGTACATCATTCCTGTAAAGTTTGGTTGAATTTGCTTCAGCAGTTTCAGAGGAAAAGATGAAAATGTGATTTTTCCCATAGGGTCCAATGTTAAAACTAAGTTCCGCGCTGGTGGCCATATTTTTTTATCGGATCGAAACCAAATGACTATTCTTAGTGAAGGACCTCTAGCATATCATTCCTCTAAAGTTTTGTGGAATTTGCTTAACGGTTTCAGAGGAAAAGATGAAAATGTGATTTTTCCCAAAGGGTCCAATGTTAAGCCTAAGTTCTGCGCTGGCGGCCTTGTTTTTCATAGGATCGAAACGAAATGAACAATCTTTGTAAAGGACCTTTAGAACATCATTCCTGTAAAGTTTGGTTGAATTTGCTTCAGCGTTTCAAATGAAAAGATGAAAACATGATTTTTCCCAAAGGGTCCAATGTTAAACCTAAGTTCCGCGCTGGCGGCCATGTTTTATATCGGATCGGAACAAAATGAGCATTCTTTGTGAAGGATCTCTAGTACATCATTCCTGTAAAGTTTAGTTGAATTTGCTTCAGCGATTTCAGAGGAAAAGATGAAAATGTGATTTTTTCCCATAGGGTCCAATGTTAAACCTAAGTTCCGCGCTGGCGGACAAATTTTTTATCGGATCGAAACAAAATGACTATTCTTAGTGAAGGACCTCTAGTATATCATTCCTCTAAAGTTTGGTTGAATTTGCTTCAACGGTTTCAGAGGAAAAGATGAAAATGTGATTTTTCCCATAGGGTCCAATGCCTAAGTCCTGCGCTGGCGGCCATGTTTTTTATCGGATCGGAACGAGATGAGCAATCTTTGTAAAGGACCTTTAGAACATCATTCCTGTAAAGTTTGGTTGAATTTGCTTCAGTGGTTTCAGAGAAGATGAAAATGTGAAAAGTATAACGGACGGACGCCAAGTGATGGCAAAAGAACAAAAAATAAGCTAGTTTGTTAGGACAATCATATAATGAGAACATAATGACGCAACTTTGGAAAACACCTATCAATTGTTCTTGGAACAATTGACATACAAGTTTATGTAAAAATACATTTTTTAGAAAAAAAACCTTTAATTGTCTTTGATAATTAAGTCGTACTCCACATTAACATGTGTCATCTATGCGTGCTAGAATCTTTGAAGAAGTAAATATATTGAACTTTTTATAAAGGGTGTAACATGATTAATTTGATTAGTGATTGTAAAGGATGTAGCAGGAAATAAAGTTCATACACTTTTGGAGACACATGTTTGTAGCTCCGTTAATTTTAAAATGTGTGCAAATTTTATTTTTCGGTTTAAAACATATTTCTGTTTATGGATTTCCGAATGTTTTGATTTAATCTACACTGAAGAGACATAAGTTGTCGAAATGGCCATATGCAGAAACTTTATTCACAGTAATCTCTATATATTGTTATTTATTAATACTAGGTTGATGCCTCTGCTGTCGGCTGTCTCCAACGATTTTCACCGACCCAGTAGCCAGTACATCGGTGCTGGTCCGAACACCGACTTATATTATCTAAATATTGGAAATGTTTATGTTAAACTAAACGGTATAAATCATGCAAAACTCCGGTCTCATATTTATTTACATTCTATTGGTAATTTGTTCTCTATCAGGTTTGAACACATATTCCGATTAATTGATTTCCAAATGTTTTGATTTGATCTACACTGAAAAGACACAAGTTGTCGAAATGCACATATGTACAAACTAAATCCAGTTACTTCGGTATTTTGTTAATTAATTGGAGTTTCTTTCTTACTGTGAGCATACATACATATTTTTCATCGGTTATTAATTAGATTTATTTATCTGGATAGCTCAAAATATACAAAGTTCAATAGAATTTCAAGGGGCATGTTTTAGTCGAGGTGTTTCTCCACTCTTACGAGTTTGTATTCATCGTTAAAGTCGAGCTGTTTGTCCACTCTTACGAGGTTGAATTCATCGTTAAGTCGGGCTGTTTCTCCACTCTTTCAATGTTGAATTCATAGTTAAAGTCGAGCTGTTTATCCACTCTTACGAGGTTGAATTCATCGTTAAAGTCGAACTGTTTCTCCGCTCTTACAAGGTTGAATTCATCGTTTAAGTCGAGCTATTTCTCCACTCCTACGAGGTTGAATTCGTCGTTAAAGTCGAGCTGTTTCTCCACTCTTACAAGGTTGAATTCATCGTTAAAGTCGGGATGTTTCTCAAGTCTTACGAGGTTGAATTCATCGTTAAAGACGAGCTGTTTCTCCAATCTTACGAGGTTGACTTCATCGTTAAAGTCGGGCTGTTTCTCCACTCTTTCAATGTTGAATTCATCGTTAAAGTCGAGCTGTTTATCCACTCTTACGAGGTTGAATTCATCGTTAAAGTCGAGCTGTTTCTGCGCTCTTACAAGGTTGAATTCATCGTTAGAGTTGAGCTATTTCTCCACTCCTACGAGGTTGAATTCGTCGTTAAAGTCGAGCTGTTTCTCCACTCTTACAAGGTTGAATTCATCGTTAAAGTCGGGATGTTTCTCAAGTCTTACGAGGTTGAATTCATCGTTAAAGACGAGCTGTTTCTCCAATCTTACAAGGTTGAATTCATCGTTAAAGTCGGGCTGTTTCTTCACTCTTACAAGGTTGAATTCATTGTTAAAGTCGAACTGTTTATCCACTCTTACGAGGCTGAATTCATCGTTAAAGTCGAGCTGTTTCTCCGCTCTTACAAGGTTGAATTCATCGTTAAAGTCGAGCTATTTCTCCACTCCTACGAGGTTGAATTCATAGTTTAAGTCGAGCTGATTCTCCACTCTTACAAGGTTGAATTCATCGTTAAAGTTGGGCTGTTTCTCCACTTTTATAATAATTACGAGGTTGAATTCAAGTCGAGATGTTTCTCCACTCTTACGAGGTTGAATTCATCGTTAAAGTCGGGCTGTTTCTCCACTTTTACAAGGTTGAATTCATCGTTAAAGTCGAGCTGTTTCGCCACTCTTATAATAATAACGAGGTTGAATTCAAGTCGAGATGTTTCTCCACTCTTACGACGTTGAATTCATCGTTAACGTCGGGCTGTTTCTCCACTCTTACAAGGTTGAAATCATCGTTATAGTCGAGCTGTTTCTCCACTCTTACGAGGTTGAATTAATCGTTAAAGTTGGGCTGTTTCTCCGCTCTTAGAAGGTTGAATTCATCGTTAAAGTCGAGCTATTTCTCAACTCTTACGAGATGAATCAGAATAGATACAAAAAATGTATAATAAACTAAATCAATGTTTTTTTATTATTATTTTGATAATAAATAGCACATTTTTGCCTTTTATTAACAAATTTGTAAGTTTTAACTCATAAAATGAAAAATTCATTTAAAAATACAGTTTCCTCTTAAATTAAATTGACAATGGAAATCTGGAATTTGTATTTCTATTTTTAGCCCAAATCGAGTTGACATTACAGTCCACATAACCTGTAGCTATTTACAGAAAAAAGAAGGGAAACGGGGAATGTATCAAAGAGACACAACCCAAAGGGGAGTAATAACAACTCAAAGCATGGCATGTTCAGCAAGGTATGTGTATTATAAAAAACGGGAGATAAATACTTTACCGATGCGTATGGTTTTAAAATAAAATAAAGAGTGCTGTGAAGCCGTTCGTAGAAGCACAAATAAACGAACAAGTTAGATTCTTGACTACCTGCGATAAAAGGTAAACATATGAACACATATTGCATCAAATATAAAAACTGAAAAATAATTATAATACAATAACAAAAGATAGAGGAGGGGATTGGCCTAGATCTTCGACATTGCTATCTTCAAGGGCCATGGAATACGGACAAGTATGGCAGACAGATAAAAATATTTTTGACGCTCAACATATCAAGCGCCAAATCACAGTTAAAATACAGGTAAAATAAACTAGACGTTTGCATAGAGCAAAAACTAATGTAGAAATAAATAATTAACAAGGGTGAAAATGTAAGACGAAGTAAATATTATATGCGCCAAGGATTGTAAGTTAAACACTAGCTTTTAGGATTCCCACAGTAAATATAATTTGTTGTGGTAAATTTTGTCAGTGTTGTCGTGAACTGTCAACCTGTCATGACTGTCACGCTCATATCTTCTACGGAATGTTGGCGAAAACTGAAATGGTTACCGACGGGTGTGTTTTTATGAGCTGGTACTGATCGAAGATGCCGAACAAAGCGATCATCCAGTCTGTGGCAAGTCTCACCAACATATAATTTGTGAATGTCTACATAATATTGCATATATCACATTCTTGGTTATGCATGTGTAAAAAACTGATTTTTTTAAGAACCATCAGGACCCGTGAAGAATTCCGTTTCCATAGTAAAAGGACACGTTCGACAACCCTTTTCTACGACAGCGTTGGATTCCCCTGTATAACTTGCTGTTCATGGAATAAACAGATAACAGGAAACACCTACAATTTCCGAAAAAAACATAGCCACATGCCACAAAGCACCAAGGAACTGCACAAGAAAAATCACGATAAAAAACAAAAGACATACGTAAACAACGGTAGGAACTCGGGACTCTTGGCAGCCAGACTTAGTACCGGCACTAGCAAAAGCCAGCGGTAAGCTTACACCGGTTAATGGGTACCCAAACCTCCCCTTTCTTTATCCCGTTTCCATATAGTATTATAAATATACGAAAAAACTCTAAACAGGTAGACTACTAACTTCATGACCACAATCTTGAAAAGGAAATAGGGACAAAACGTAATTTTGAAAGATGGGTCGAGTGCTCGCTGTTAAACTGTCGGCTAGCTCAAGGAGCCTAGTCCGCTGGTAAAACACTGTTGCACTACGGAAGAAAAATCAAGCTCAAAACTCCCAGATGCGTTTTGGTAAAGAATCATGTATTTCAGCAGACATCGGAAGTATCAGTGAAAGGCCAGTATGCTTGTAAATCTCTTGGGTCACTTGATCCAAAAGCTTATTTAACGGACACGTGCAGAATATCATGTCGATATCCCATATTGCGTAAAGAATGTAAGTTACGTCCCAGTTTTTCTAGATTTTTAATCAGTTTCTGGCATTTTTTAACATTTCCGTAAAATCGAGGATGAGAAATGCCGGCAGTAATAAGCTGTTTGCGAGTGACATTATATTTTAATATCAAATGTTCATATTTTCAATGAAACTTTTTTACTGTTTTTAACAACTTATGAAATCTGTAACCTTGCTGCAAAAGTTTGGAAGTGATAGTAAGGTTACGTTCATTAAAGTCGTCAAGAGAAGAATAAACGCGTGGGAATCGTACCAGTTGAGAAATATAAACTCCGTAGGATTGGGCTAGAGGAACGTTGCCGTCAAGAAAGGAGAATTTAGTTATACTGAAATCAAAATCATCTCTTTTTATCGATTATTTTAGTTTTTATTTTACCAGAGTCATTGATGATAGTTAGATTCAGAAAAGGGCAACATTTGCAATCATTGTTAACTTTATTACGTTTCAGTTGCTGTGGGTAAATGATGTCGACATAATCTAAAAACTGGGGATTGTCTATAGTAAGGATATCGTCAATAAACCTGTTGTTATTGTTATCATAGAAAATAGAAATAAGTTGATCACTGTTCTGTATGGTTCTATTTTGTAGTTATTTCATGAAGTCACATTCGTAAGAGAAAAGAAAAGGATCTGCAATAAGAGGTGTACAATTTGTACCAATGGGAATTCTAATGACCTGTTGATAAACAATGTTGGCAAAACGAACAAAAATGGTGTCAATCAAAAGATTAAGTGTTTCTATCGTATCATCACTTGTGTCCAGGAGGAATGATTGTTGTAAGTAATAATAGAAAATAATCCTTGCTTTTTGTTGCAACAAATAAACGGCAGTCCAGAAAATTTAAAAGACCATTTAATCCGTTGTCCAAATTTAGATTTGATCAAATTATGTGAAAGCGTTGTATAAAGAGTAGAAAAAAATCATAATTGTCGATAGAAGAAACTGGTTTTTGTATTGATTGCAATTTATCTACATTAGAATTTTTTGCACTCCAAAAGTAATTTTCACCAGAGTTTTGATAAGTTTTTGCACAATGTTTTATAATTTACTCCATTATACAAGAAAGTGCACTGGTTAAATGGATGGACAACTTAGTAGAAGAACAGTTTCTCGTTGTCGAAATAAAACGATGCTTGTAGGGTTTTTGTGAAGCTTAGGAATCCAGTACATTTTTGGCAAGGTGTTATCTTTAGGTGGAAATTTGAGTATTTCTGTATTCTTGTTATGTTGTTTGGTGAGCGTTTGGTCGTCACAATTGGTGCGTTTAAAAGTATTAGACTTGGCCAATTCGTTTTGTTGGATATCGATATGGTATTTCTTTCAAATGATAGCAACGTTGTTGGAACTTGGTCAACAGGTACAAACACATATTTTTGCCAAGATCTCTCAATTTTGACTTAATTCTGTTGACAGACTGCTAACGATAATCATAATTATCTTTATAAAAATTTATCTGTTGGTGTGTTTGGTAATAATTTTATCTTTGAACAAATTAAGTGGTTTGTCTGCTCTTTCGCGTTTGCACCATCTTATACAATACTTAGTGAATGCGTCTTTAATAATGATATCAAAACAAGATAGCCGATTAATTTTGGAAGGTGGGCGATATTTAGGCCCTTTTCTAAAGAATCTTAAATTATGTTTAAGTTCCCCGTTAATATATGTCCGCAAGGGTCATAGCGGTATGGCAACATGGAACAGTCTCAGCTGCTGGTTACAAGTGCGCAAATATTTACAATGCATTTTCTATAGGGGGGTTCCCCTGTTTGGCGATCATCTAAAAAAACCCGGGGGTCCTGAAAATGATAAGTACTCATACAGATCTTTCGAGTTCCAAAATAAAAGATGGGGGTCTATGCCGCGATTCTTGGTGTAAATTTAGGCTCAAAAAAGGGTATATTGAAAAAAGTAAAATATTTTTATTTCGACCAAATCCCATAAAAGGTCAAATTATCATCTCTGGGTTACATTGTTGAAATCAGATTTCCTATAAATCGAATTGTAACATGACATAGTATTCTAATTTAAAACTTTTAATTTTATTATCAACCAATCGTAGGAGTTGTAGTGCTTAATACTGAATACAGCTTTGGGTTCAAAACTGGATCCCTGTTCGAAAGTCAATATTTGCGCACTTGATACCTATAGCATATATTTATAAACGTCAAAACGTGACATGTCCTATATTTTCAGCAAGTCACACACCAAAGAACATCATTCGACGGCATTTCATTAAAGTGTCACCTCTTTTGATTTTTAGAGCTTTATTTCCCAGAGGTCACCCCCTGTCAGAAAAATGCAGAAATTTTTTTCTCGTTTTGAAGATATGTCGGCGTCATTCTATAACATATTGAATTAAAATGAAATTGAAGCCACGATCATATGCAGATAGTAGAAGGTCATCCATGTTGGTAACAAAGTCGTTCAATTTTATTGCAGTGTACCCATATTTGGAAGCTGAAATAATAAATCGGTCAATTTCATCAAAAATGGCTTATTTGAAATAGACTATAGCCATAGAAATAGCCTAAATACCTATCACTTGGACTAAAATCAATAACAATCCACTTACAATGATGAATGACATGCCAAAAAGTTTTACCTAACTGTTTGCAATATTAGGCAAAAAGTGAAGTTTCAAGTGCCGCTAAATTTTGAAATTTTTACCAAAAAATTAATTTTGAAAATATGCAATTTTTCAAAATT
>MJUU01046014.1:332426-356751 GCA_002080025.1 Modiolus philippinarum | reverse complement strand
TGTTTTCTTATTCATGCCTTCAACCCTATACTGCTGGCATGGAACAACAGCTTGTTACTTTATGTCACAAGGCTGAACAGTGGAATTTCTCAACTAAAAAAGCTGTATAGCATTAGTCTAAACCTCCCTAATCTTCTAAAAACTTTGTCAGGATGAAAACATTTTTAGTATTAATTTCAATATTCTTTTTATTTTGTAAAGATGCGCATTCATTTTAGTTAACTCTGTGGCTTGATGTCCCCGCTCTGCTTTCAATGCATGGGAAATAAGCTAAGAATTGAGTGGTGGATATTGATAGGGGAGGCATGGTACCAAACCGCCTAGTTGAGGTTCAGAACCAATTTAAATATCTAATTATTACTTTATAAAAAAAAAGCCATGGAATCTTTTAACAAAAAATATTAATAGAGAAAACAACAACTATCGCCAAACATGAAGTAGATGATAAGGGTAATAACAAAATTGAGTGATGGACCCAAATTACTAAGTTCACAAGCTGAGAAAAATCCTTGACACGGATGGACGCACAACGGCAAAACTGTGTACCCCACCTCCGATAGCATCATGTATAGGGCGGGGGTATAAATAATTGCTTATTTACCAACACATTTTGACTTTCTTCTAAACGATTATTTTCATGGAAATGTGAATGTGGATTTAACTGTTTATAAGGGGACTGCAATGGATCTTAACGTAATCTGAGAAAAGGTCTTTTTAGAATCGTGATATGCGTGAAAATTTCACTAGAAATATTCGTGATCCGCGCTTTCACAGATTTTTAAACGAAAAAAACTAAAACAAACACCTAAGCGTGATGCATGATTTTACAAATATTTTTGCGTGATTATGTGAAAAGGGGACACCTTCCAGACCTTCTTTATAGTCGTCTCATTATAATATCAATAAAACACTATGCCAATCACTTCATTTGCATTAATTTTACTTCATCCTAATTAACTTTATCTTTCTCATTATATTTACTTTCAATGCAATTTTGTGACAATAACAGCTGTTAAAAACATTATAACATAAAGAATACTTACATTTTAAATCGACGTCCACTTCTCTGTGTCAAACGCGCAGCGGAATGCTGAACATAAATAATACTAGTTTAATTACGCACAGGGAAGGGTTTTTCAAATTAGAAAATTCACATAAAATGATAAATTATGTCTCAAAAGGCATTAAAAATTTTATTAGCGTTTTAACTATAATTTGCATATTATATGTTTGTTTTTTTAAATTAATGAATCAGATACTTGAACATCCAAAAATCATCTCTTTTTGGAGCCTCAGATCTAACAGTTTAGTAGGTCATCATTGATACATAGTATATTTGTCTGCATGGTCTGAAGACAGCTGGAATGTGACCTATATTAAAATTAAAGTGGGTTGACAGTTTGATTTTTAAAATATGGCTTTATTATAGTGTTGCTGATAAAGTGTTAATCTACTACAGCACTTGGTCATCACCCCATAACTTAAGGAATATTCGTCCAAAATCTGTCCATAAGTTTATAATTTGTACATACGAAAGTAACGTACAATAAAATCTGTCATCAGTTTGTTTTGTACCAATGAAAGCAGTGTACAAAAAACATTTCATCAGTTTTTGTTTTGTACACAGAAAAGTAACGTACAAAAATACTTTTCATCAGTTTTTGTTTTGTACACATGCAAAAAATGTACAAAAAAATCTCTCGTCAGTTCGTATTTTGTCAGGCCGCTATCGGCCATCGTAGCAATGTGTTCACATGAGCTTTTACAATATCATAATTTTAAAAGGGTGCTTGGTATTCAAGTGTCAATCAGCATAATAACGATGACATTTTTTCCATATTTTGGTTTCTGTTTCTATTTCAAAATATTTGATTAAAAACAAATAATTTAATAAGTAACTTCTATATTTTGTTGTTTACATTTGTAAATGTTTTCCTTAAGTATACGGTGAACACACACGGGCACATGAAATAAGTATATTTTTCAATGAAAGACTGAAATAAACATTATTTGATATCACGCTAAATTAGCTGTTGTGAAAAATTCCCGATAAAATTTACGAACTCGGTTATACTTTATCAACCCAGAGACATTTAAACACAATTAAATGTCTTTGATCAACAGGTGGAGGTGTCGTCTTTACGTCACGAAAGCATGAAAGTACTTTAAAATTTAAAATATTACAAATGTCGTTCCTGTGGCAAACGAATATCTCGTATTTCGCAAGAAAACTAGGGTTTCCTTGCTATCAAGCAGGCAAGTATGAAAAATGTAGTTTTCTGATCGGAATACTGGAACTGAAGTTTTCGATCGTTATCGGAAATTTAAGATTTAATCGAAAATAAAACATCGAACGTCATTGGACAAAACAGGGACACTGTGTCCAGATCAGAAAGATAACTTGTTAATGACGTATATAATACTGGAATTCTCGTTAAATATTTTTTAATTGAAAAGTATTTGTATGAGAGTAACGTTACATAATCGTTATTTGAAAAAGACAGCTGACAGTTATATCTACTGGGTGGTAATGGATGTTGTTTGAATCTTCATAAAATCTATCATTTGACAATCTATATTTATATATATATGTGTATGAATAATAATTATATAATTGGCTGGAAGATAGTCTCATTTTTAAGAAATATTACATAAAATTATTATTACGTAACGATATTCGAGATACCATTATAGATTACTTTTCAATAAACCACAAGATTTCTTTGATGTCCAATATTTTATTTTAAATTTTTGTTTTGATTAAGTTTGCATTTTGAAGATCAAATTCATAAACATCATTATGTTTATCAATTTGTAATATGCATTTCATTTTTACCTGTCCTCAGTAGCTAAATTCCATCCAGCAATTGTTGCGAAAGATTATTCTGAGAATAATCTTAACCTTGATACAGTCCGACTTTTTCATGACAGGAAACATCTACAATGGCTGAAAATTACAGTCACATGCCACAATTTGCCATCAAATTAAACAGGAAAAACACAAACAAGACAAAAGACAAACGTAAACAACGAAAGGAACCCGGAACAGCCGGACTTAGTACCGGCACCAGCAAAAGCCAGCGGTAGGTTTAAACCGGTTTATGGGTACCGAAACATCCCCTTTATCTGTCCCGTTTCCCTATAGTATCATAAACATACGAATAATGTAGACTCTTTAAAGGAGAGAAAATGTCAATACTTTATTTTGAAAGATGGGTCTAGGGGTTCGCCACTATTCTGTCGGCTAGCTCATCCATTTATGTCTTCCAATGTTTTGATTCGATCTGCACTGTCGCAATGTACGTCGGTATACTTCACATGAATTTCCTTAATTTTGATTGGTTAACCGTACTTAGTATATTATACTTCACACGAATTTACTTAAGTATAATGTACTAATATGCATAGTCAAGATGTTCAGTATAATATAAGACATGCTGCCTTAATTTTGATGGAAAACTGGATTACCACACTTAGAAAACAATGTAACCCGTCTCGGGTGATGTACTTCCTTCGTGTGGTATATCATCCTCAATTGCAGGCAGTATGTGAACAACATTATGATACCAATTGCAAATTATCAGTGCCTACTTTTAGTTTCATGTTTAAAGAAACTTTCGGGCTGTCAGTGGTTTTCCAATATTTTGATGCTATTAATTATCGAATTTGGTTCTATTTAATTTTGCAACATCATTAATTTAAAATGCAGCTAGTGTTCAAATTCCGAGGTTGGGAGATGATTTGATAATATAACATCCTACAGCTCTTATTCTTTTGATCTTGCTCTTTGACTTCAAACGTATATCATTTATTCAAGGATTGTCAAAGCAGATTTACATGCTTATTTACTGAAAAAAAAGTTGTACCAGTTTTATATTAAAAGAAATCTACATTTCTTATGGTTTTACATTTAAATGATAAAAACAACAACTACAATGATTTGTCTTCAAATTAACATTTTCTTTAGCAAAATCGGAAATGAAGTTACGTAAATATTCGTATTTTAGCAAAAAGGCTATTTAAAAATTTTCACCGGTTTACGGGTTTTCTCAACTCGTTTAAAGGGTCATTATTTGTGTCGTACACAATTGTAAACAAAAGGCCACTTTGTAAATTTGGAACAATTGCAAATAAGTCAATGCCCCGCCTACGTCAGTATGCGATAAACCATTGGTATGTTGAATGCAGGAATGAGGTTGCGAATCATTTTAATGTGTCAAGAATGACAATTTGCAGACTAAGGATTCGTTTGAGAAATACTGGCAGGACAAACGATCGCCCTCGTATTGGTAGGTCACATAAAACGACGTTACGTCAGGACAGGCATATCCGGATAATACACCTACATAACCGGTTTGTGAATGAAGCTGTTACATCACGCCAAATCATCGGTCTCGTTCTCAAACGGTGCGTAACTGCTTACACCATGTTAGTCTAAGAGCACGTAGGCTACAAAGGGACCAACCCTTTCATATCTTCATACGGCTGCACGATTACAATGGGCTCGTGCACGTGTTAGATGGAATAGGCAGCAAGTATTATTCAGCGTTGAATCAAGGTGTTGTCTTAAGTTTAGCGACAGTGGGCCCAGGGTGTACTGCAGACGCAATAAGCGTCATTACAGATAACCGATCGTTTTAGTGGTGGTGTAATCATGGTATGGGAAATAATAGCACACAATGACCACACAGAACTAAAAATTATTGATGGTAACCTAAATGCAATTCGGTTTTGGGACGAAATTCTTCCTCCTGTAGTACCTCCTCATCCCTTTCTTGTGTAGACATTGTTTAAATCACGTATCCCAACAGGACAATACCCGGTGTCAAGTGGAAGTCTATCTATATGGACTACTTGAATAATAATCATGTCCGTTTGCTACCCAGGGCAGCAATGTCTCCTGATATGTCTCCAATCAAACCCCTGTGGGATGAACTTGGACGTCGTGACAGGAATGGCCGAAATCCACTGTAAACGCTGCCCAAACTTTGAGCGGCATTGATTACAGAGTGGAACAATATCCCACAAGACTTCATCAAGACTGATCGTTTCTATATTCGACGACAGCGCCAGACAGTTATGAATGCAAGAGGAGGTCATATAAAATATTGAAGAGTAAACTTGATTTTTGTCATTATCTGCGTAAAGTAAACCGGAAATGTTGAGGTTGTGTGGCAGGAGAATTAGAGTTATCTTGTAAATTATTCCCCTTTAATTTCTGTGTTCAACAAAATCAATTTTCATTTCCTTTTGCTTACAGACTGAATGTATTTTTAATTTATATTTACTGAAGATTAATTATACTTATCTATTTGGAGTATAAAATAGTCCCAATATTAGAGTTTCTCAAAGTTTATATTGGTTTATTATAGAAATTTATGTGGATATATTTAACCTTGTCCAAATTCATACCTTTCATGAAAGTAAACGGCTACTATATTTATCACAACAGCCAAGCTGTTGGCTTTCTTTTAATGTAGTGGTCTGGTCCTCTCTTTCATAATTACCTTAACATGGGTTAAAAACTAGAACTTGAAATTGGGTATATCACTATTTGGCAATCAATATTTCTTACATTCAGTAAAATGTCTAGGATTTATTTAAGATGTCACATCTATCTTATTCATTTTACTTTACATATTTTTCATGTTTAACTAGATTATTTTTCTAGTACTTTTTGTCATTTCATTATCATGATCATTGTCATTCATTGTTAATTTATTTTGATACGAAATAAATATCATATCATTAAATCTTATTTATTTCACACCCAAATTCCAACATGCTGGTTTACATTCTGTTTAAGTTTTATGGTGTTCAGTGAAGTTCGTTGTCGTGTTTCACTCTTGTCCCCAAAGAGTGACAAGTTGGTATCAGGCTGTTTTGTGTCGTTCCTGGGTTGTGCCACGGACTAACAAGAAAGTCGAGTGTTAAAATCTCGCTCGAGTTGATTGTTAGGTCAGCCCGGCTACAGTTGAAAACTTGCGACCGTTGCCATTTTGAAAATGATGAAAGCTAACCATTGTTGGAAGAAACTGGTATCAACTGCTTGATATAAGAAAAATGTTTGATAAAATATTAGTGTATCATTTCCTTTTTTTTTGCCTAGTATAAAATCCAAGTTGATTGTTGTCTTTAGATGTTAAATGATAAAGGAAAAAGCATGGTATGAAGAATTGTCACATATTTCTATTTTAAATGCCTTCATTCGCTTATATTCATCACATAATTGATACTTTTAAAAGTAGTCAATTTTAAAGATGCATAATGTTGCTAAAATACACTTTGTGTTCTCAAAGACAATCAGCCAGTGCGAAAACTACATTTATGTTTTATACAACTTATGAACAAGAAAGGAAAAAGATGTCTACACAATAAACCAAACTCAAATTGAATATATGGATATTGAAAAGAGTTGACTGACATCGAAGTGTTTAGCGACCTTAACTGTCAATAAGACCTCGCATGGTGATGTCCACATGGACAAGTTTTATAAAGGAGGTTTCCGATGTACACCAATTATACAATATTATTTTGGGTTACAAGGTCAGCGAAGAACTCTATTTCCTTCCCATGGTCTACGCAGCCGATTGCCTGCATGTCTGTTCCGAAAGACCTAGACCTTATGTTCACTGTGAATTTTACACTTGCCCAGTTCTCACCATTGTAGAAGAGTACTGTTAGAGATGGTCGTGCGTATTTCAGAACTGAAAAAGGAGTTTTTCATTCAAACAAAATAAAGGGATAAAGGTACAAAGTACAGAAAAATTATGAAAGCCTCTTCATTTTGTGCAAGTTTAGCCCTTTTCATTAAGTGTTGTTATCTTTTACTTGATTGGAATTCTCTCTTCAGGTGAAGGTACAGACCTCCTTTACATCCGGTTATCATCACACGTATACAACCTGACGACACAAATTGACTAATAAAAAATAACTTGTAATTGTAGTGACGTTAGTATGTTATCCAAAACTGAATAGTGTTATGAACTATGCTAAGGAGGAGAGGTGGGAAATCGTGCATAGCCATAGATTAGATGTTGGCTTGATAACTGGAACTTTTTTTTGTATCGAAATACCGAAACCGAAGTGGGGACAAATGAGTTTTGGTAAAGGCCTAACTGTTTTCGACAATTATTGTTAGTGTTCAACATTCGTCAAGTGTTTATATAGGAACACTTTTCTTGGTATCGAAAACAATCATAATACTGATGATGGATTTTGGACCTATGCAAGCTTGGACCGGTTTAGTTTTGATATACTACTATGCGAACATATTTCATTGTTATGAACTTGTAAACTATAGTGAGAACCAACGACCAGTTGATAAATATGCCAGGTCACGCCTTTTTTTGCAAATTAAAAACCATTACAAAAGTATGTAGAGTTCCCCTTCAACTTGTTCATAATATCAAATACATTTCTTAAAAAGAAGTTTAAATGCAAGTAAGGGATAACAATAATTTTATTATCTTTTACACTTTAATTCACAATAAAAACGAAATAAAAAAGTTCAATGATTGACAAATTATTGACCCCAATTTCATACAACATTGTATTTACAACTTTTAAAGAAATATCATTACATCTTAAATATTTGCATTAATCTTCAAATAATAAAACGATAATAAAATATTTTGTGAAACCACGCATGAGCCATTTTAGGCGACAAATTGCTACACAACCACTGATATTGTCATATTGGGAGCCTATGATAAATTTATACTTTACATATGACAACGATAAGATTATAATGACTTTTTACGTCTGTATATAATTTGATACAATCGACATTTATATATAAATATTTAAGAATTATGTCTTATTCGTTTAACCTTTATTATCAAAAATTTCAAACGTTTTCAGATTTAACCCTTCAGGGATGTTAAATAGGCTCATGAAGCAACAAAGGAAAAATAATAAATATAAAAAACAAAAACAAAACAAAAAACAAAAAAAAAAAAAAAAAAAAAAAAACCAAAAAAATAAAAAATGAAAAAATAAAAAAAGCAAAATAAATAATTAAATAGAATAAATTATAAATAATAGTAATAAAAATAATAACAAACAAAACAAAGCAAAAATAATAATAATAAAAAAAAAAACAAAAAAAAATAACAAAAAAAGAAAAAAGAAAAAAAACCAAAATAAATAAATAGAATAAATTAGAAATAATAATAATAATAAACAAAAACACGAATTTGTACAATAGACATTGCGCCGGTCAACAATCAAGTGAAGCTTGGTTGCAATGGGGTCAAAGATGTCAGAAAAAAATGTGACGTACAGACAGACGGCCAAGACAAAAGCAAATTGTCATCCCTCAAAGAGAGGCATAAATACATATTAACATTACGTTCAAGTACATTGTAATTGTTGATACGAATTTGGACCTGTCTTTTAAGATTTAACTTGATAGAGTTTTACAGCCCAAACGGGCTTTTTGATATTTCGATAATGGTGTTGTCACTTTTCTTACTTTTTAGCTCACCTGACCAAAAGTTCGCGCCCGTCTGTTTACTTTTTACATATTCATCAACTCCTCTAGAACCACTGAAGCAAGTTCAACACTTTACAGGAATGATGTATTGAATGTTCTTTGTAATGGTATTACATAGCGTATGACCTTTACAAAGATTGTTCATTCTTCCGTAAGTGGTGTTTAGAGTGGGAGATGGCCCATGTGAGATCGATGCACGCGACCTCATCTCACACCGGTAAATGACCAACCAGACGTGTTGATTAATGATACAACAATCGTAACCATGACTAAACGTCATAAAACACCTGACGTCACAATGTAAGGACCAATCAAATGACGACAACGTTGTTCAAATGTAGTAAGGTTTCAAGATGTTTCTTTTTTTCAACTCGAGAAAAGACGAAATTTCTTACACTTGTGAAAGATATACAAATCTCTAATCTGACCTCATGCAAGATCCTATTATTCCAATCCAACAAAAACGTGACTACAAGCGCAGAACATAGTATAACATTGGCCCTATTTATTCACCGCACCAACTCGAAGCAATTCAGTTTCAGCCAAACTTTACATAGGATCTTCATAATACTTGCTTATTTTGATTGGATTTGACAGCACAGATCATAGGTTAACATTGTACCCTATGGAGAGAACATCATTTTCATCATCAGCTCTGAAGCTGGGAATAATGTAGGGAAGGTCCTTCACAAAGATTTGATTTAAAAAAATATAGCCACCAGCACTAAATTTTGAAAAACCTGTTATTTAGCATTTTGTCAGGTGAGCGATACAAGCTCAGTCTCTGGGCTCTGGTTTTATAAAGTAATACAAAAGACATCGCTCTGTTGTTTTTCCTCTATAAGCAAGCTATTGTCATAAGTTTAACTCAATTATCCCTGTTACATAACAAGAAATACAAATAATCTTGTTATCAACAAACTTATTAGTTCAATGCAGAGAAGATCACGCATCAAGTTCAACTTATTCATGCTCTACCGACTTTTTTAAATATTGAAATTGTAAAAACTTACAATTGTGAAATATTACACGTACATGTTGAAAAGTGCAACTGGTATAAAAATTCATTAAAGTGATACAGCGGTTCATTCCAGTGTACGTTAAAATGCAGCAGTGAAGAAATCTGGACACGGAAGACAAAAATAGTTGAATTTTTTACATGTAGTACATGTAATTAGATATAAAAACGTTGTGTCAGGTTGAATATAAAATATATTTACTAGACAGCTGGTATAATAGGATTCGCATTATTATATCTGCAAATGGGAACAAGATAAAAATGTCAGTAACAAGGAGTACCTGTTACCTTGTAAATTAAGTGTTTAGTAGACTAATAATCTAAATTCATAGTAAGACACATCTTGTCTGGTTTATTTCAATAAAATGTTTAGAAATTGCTATATGTAGCTTAATCGAAAGCAAAATTACATATTTGAATAATTTGTATACGGAAGAGATGATTTCTCACGGGTACAATATCTATTTACTCGTAAAATTTCTTACACCGATCAATTGAAGTTTATAAGAAAGTTTTAATGTCCACTTTTTTCCTCGTTATTAGTGTATTTACACGAATTTGATACCTAACACAAGATTCCAAATGAAAATATTCTGTCCAAATCGGGCAAAATAACAGAATTCATTTGGACACACTTTGCACTTGGGTGCGCAAATAAATGTTTCCCTCTAACAGTTTTATTAATTTAAAATTTCGATCCCAACTGTTATTTAAGGAGGTTCGTTCCTCATGTTTTTGGGATTTTTGTCATATTTTTCGGATTGCTCTTGTTTAATCCATTTAAAAGTATATAATTTTTTGCCCATGGACCCCCTTAATTTTTCACATAATTTCATTTGGTACATCTTAATGAGTATTCTGCAAAAGAATGCATGGAATTTATTTATTCTGTCACATCTATTCGTGGTCAAATCTTGCTTATGTTAATCCTACGAAAAATCTGAGGAGTTCAGTTTCCCGCCATAATTTTCAATCTTTTATAACTCAAAAACGAGATCATCAACCTATCATTTTTTTTAAATTAAATTATTTCTTTTTTAATTTTCTAGCAAAAAATCACATTTATTTGAAATCCTATTTATTTTCATATGGAGTAACGAACCTCCTTAAGATTAATTTTTACTTAGTACTTAGATTAACATTTCGTTTCACTATCTACGACCTTTTAAAAGCAAAGTCAGGACAAATACCTGTACCAAGTCAGGACAAATACCTGTACCAAGTCAGGACAAATGTAGTTGACAATTATTTAGATAGTTTTGTACTTACTTCGTCTTTATGTTCCTTAGATTACAAAAAATACCCAAGTTTCATAAAAAACAGTAAATTTCGTTATGCTGTACTCGTGTTTCAAGGAGTAACCTATCATCAGCAGCATTAAAATACAATACTGTGGAAAGCCATAATCCAAAAGTAGTCCAAAAGAAGTACTCATTTCCAAAAATATCGAAATAGGAAGCCAAATCAATTGCCAAGGACTTCTGCCGAGTGCCATAAGCCTGAATATTTTTAAATGGTTAGAATTTTGATAAAAACAGTAATTTTTTATACAAATTCCGGCTTTGATAATTATGTTCAGTAATTTTGTTATTAAACTCATTTCATTTAGTCCAAACAATCGTTAAAGTAGGAATCAATGAAAAGTAACTCCCCATTAATTAAATTGCTTAATGCAGATCTCAATATAGTTTCTTTCTTTGGTGTAAAGTTTCTTCCAAATTATTCAAGTGGTTTAAACGGAAGTTGTACCTAGTAGATAATCCTTGCCGGGGGAATCAATGAAAAGTCATCACCACCCGAACAGCAACCAATACCTACAAGTCACTCCAAACATCACCTAGCATTATAAGAGAAGTCGTATGGAAAGTCCGACGGATTAACCAAGGGCGAGTTTTACTTATTTGTCAAATCGCCTACATGCTTCATCTTTGGAGTTCAGAATACATCTACCTCGACCACACTCGATTTGGAAGTGACTTTACACACGTCTTTCAAAAAATAATACACGAAGGGTCTACATGTGTAATGATATAGTAATACGTCGGCAAACGAATAGTAAGGGACGAATCTTATGTCAAACATATCTACCTTCCACTGCTTCAATCCGTAGCAACATGAAGCAAAGAGACCGCACGACGAGTTTAGGCGACTTGAACGTGTTGGAAATGACACAGAGACGATCGTTTGTCAACACATATTTGTTCATTCCTCAAAACAAAAGTTCCTTTGGAACAAATAGTGTAAACAGTAGTATAATATTTCTTCCTTTTGGAACTGTTACATAACATTTATTTCGTTAGGAACAAATACATGTACTCTAACATTTGTTCGGGTATGGAACAAATATTCCATCATACTTTTTCTTTTGGAACAAACATTATGAAGGAACAAATAGCACATGACACGTCTACGATTGTACCGCTACAAACGACCATTAACAGCGCCAACACCACCAATAACATAACAGAAGAAAGGAAGGCAGTTTCCAGTTTCGACATCCGTTCACCCTGGTCTTTTGTGACAAGACGTATTTTTTATTGATGGAGATTATCATCTGCCTGTGCAAGGGTTTGCAAGCCATCTGCAACCAAACCGGAAAATTTGTGGCTCCCAAAATGGAATTACTATACTACTCAACAAAAGAAACGATACACAGATTTTATCAGAAATAATATTTTACTTTCTAGCAGAAAATCATTACTTGTAGACAACATGTGTTTTTGCATGTAAAAATCAGAATTATGCCCAAAAATGCATCTTACAATTTCTGAACCATCTCCGGTCACGGTCAAGGTCATTTTCTGGAATTTGTGTTTGCAGATAATTGAGTATTTCATCATATTCGTTTTACCAAACCATCACATACTCGTACTGGCTGACTTCAAATCTCCGTTGCTATGTCGGCCATGAATACCACAAGCCTATTTTCCGTTTTCAAATACCGTTCTCATAAGTGTAAAACGCGTGTTAGGCGATCTTGACGTTGCGACGTTGTCACGTGATTTATCATTTGATGAGCATGTTTACTTTAGATTGGTCAATAGTCTCTAGTTTATCCTCCTTTTCACACAACAATAAATAGCGAGGGCAAAAATCAAAGATCGAAGCTCTGACCGCGCTAAGTCATTGTCCACGTTGAATTTGGATTGAACGGGGCATTGTTTTCCACATTTTGAGATGTCAAATTGTTAACCTGATGAGGTGTCTTAATTATTGACATCAAACAATCTAAATCATTCATCAGTTAACGGCAAACTCGGGCGAAAAACTACCATTCCGGATTTTTATTGTATCCGTTCCGGAATTGATTTAAAATGGAATAAAGAAATGCGTTTTGGTGTTGAATACATAAATACACTAAAATAAAAGCTTTAAATTGCGAAATACAAAAATATTTACAAAATTAACTATGTATCGTTTCTTTTGTTGAGTAGTATATATTAGACAAGCTGGTCTGAGTCGTGTGGTTTGCTTGCATGTTGTATGAATCAAGGTACGTGAGCCGAAGAGTTTGACATAGGGTCGTAGGGTCGCGTGCCACCATATATGGTAAGCTGGTCCGAGTCATATGGTTTGAACCATGGTACATGAGTAACAGGGTTTGACCTTATTAGGTAAGCTGGTGACCTGCATTTTATTCATCATATATTTAGAAAGCATATTAACTATTGTGTGATAGCGAAACACCGAAGTTGCTGTAAATATACTTTCTGGCCATTTTGACAACTTATATCTCTTCAGTGTAGATCAAATCAAAACATTTGATCAAAAATTTGCAAAATCTGATAAAGGACAATAAACAAATAAAATTGGTATGGAAAGTTAAAATCAAGCTAAGGAGAGAACTGTACAATAGGAACATACTTCTTACTTTCCAGTAAAACTTTTATAGAATTTCGATATCGCAAGTTTCCTGATAAAATCGGTTTTTGGGTCAGCACCGAAACAGTCCACTAACCGAGGCATCAACCCAGTAGTAATAAAATACCTTAGTTACTGTAAATTAAATTCTGCATATGGCCATTCTGAAAACTTATGTCCCTTCAGTGTAGATCAAGTCTAAACATTTGGAAAACCATTGATAAAAAATGTGTACAATCTGATAGAGAACAATGACCATAGAGATCTACAAGAAAGACCAAATCAGACTAAGGAGAGAGCTGTGAAAGAGGTAGATACTCCTTTGTTTTAAATATATATTTTTTAAAATTAAGATATAGAAAATTTACTAATAAAATCGGTTTTCGTGTCAGCACCGAAGCACTGACTACTGGGTTGATGTATAAGAGGAAAAACATCTCATTAATTCTTTATCCAAAACGGCAAAAACGCTGTTTCCTCTATATGTTCATTAGTAATATTAGATTTTTCGGATTTACATATTTTCGAAACAGGCATTATGTAAACATCTAATCAAGGCTGGTATTTCACATCCCTTATTTTACGGTAATGTTTTGCATAAGAGTAAAAAAATACTTAAACTCGCCTAACAAACTTATAAAACTTTAAATCGTCTAATTCATAAGGGTTATAATTACGGTATTGTCGTCAAGTCATTACGTATGGCCTTCTTTGGTATTAACATTGATTTTTTGATAGGGTCTTTGCATTTTAACTAAACACATTCTAAATTTCTAAAATCTGTATTGCATGGACACGGGTTATGTATTCCGGTATATGCATGAAATTATTATGCTAAACTCCTCACAGGAAGGGATCTTGGTGGAAGCTGTATACTCAGGGTACATAACCTACTTTGTCAGTTGGTAATGGGTCTGGAGCTGGCATGTCGGTTAACTGCTAGTAGTCTCTTGTGATTTCATGTTTAATTTTTCACAATTGGCTCAGTCCTGTTGCCAACTGAATTTTACTGTTGTTACGATTGTTTTTTTGTTTTATCACATTGGCTGTAGGGGGAAGGTTTGGGCCCAATAAAACTAGTTTAACCCCGCCGCAACAGGTTTGCGCCTATCCTAAGTCAGGAAATTTATTAAGCCTTTGTGTGTCTTGTCTTTTTCTAGTTAGTTAACTTTATGTCTATAGGAGTGTAGGATGATGTTTATTTCGCTGAACTTGATTACTCTTTATTCAGGGGCCGTCTCCGAACTGCCGTTGGGTGTGGGGTTTTCTCACCGTTTATTGAAGATCTTATGGTGGCTTTGAGTTGTTATTACTCCGCTTTGGGTCGTTGTCTCTTTGACACATTCCCCGTTTCCCTTCTTTTTTCTATAATGATTGTTTTAAAGGTTTTCAACAACTAGGACGAAATGTTATAATGTGGTGATTTTGTATACACAATTTTTTGTTTATTGTGCATATTGGGTATTTTAGCATTTTGAAAAAGTCACATGGACTACCTTTAAGAATAATATATCAGCTGTGATACTTGGGTAAATATTACATACACAAATCGCTTCATTGAATAAAGAAGATAACAATTAAAAACTTACAATGATCGAAAATTACAGTCAAAGACGACATACATATACAAGGATAGTACAAATGAAGGACAAAAAGTGAACAACGATAGGAATTTGAGATAGCCGGACTCGGTAGCGGCACCAGCAAAAGCCAGTGGTAGAGAATTTCAAGCACTAGATTTAGTTCAGATCAAACCCAAACCTCCCTTTCTTTATCCATTTTCTTACTACTTTGTATCATGCTACACGTAACTTTAGTTGAGGCAGCAACTTCAAATTAATAAGTTAACAAATGCCTTATGTACAAGTTAAGGTATTCTTGTTTTTAAAAAAAAATATATATATGCATTTGGTTTATTTTGGTGGAGCAACATTCGTAGCTTTGTAAATTATGTTGGTTAAAAATATTAAAAAAAACACCACTTGAATATCCATCACAATAAATAAAAAACATTTTATCTACAGTAAATATATTTGCACCAAATCACATCTAAACATGAAACGACAATTAGCCATTTTCTTTTATATATTATTCAAATGTTATATAACTTTTAAGAGATTTTTCATTAATCCTAAGGCACATGCTCTGCAAAACGTACTCATTTACATTTAGATATCAAAAGCAAATTAATTCTTCAAATTCCTTTCAATATCTTGTGCAGTAAAGCATGTATTTTATCTTTTGATGTTACAACAATGAAATCATTTGTTGTTGATATTTTTAGTACACGGACCTTTCAAAATATTTGAAAAATTAACAAAATCATTGTTAAGGGAGTACGAGTGTCAGAAAATTTGTAATTAGAATTAAAATTCTGACCTTTTGTTTTGAAGAGCACTGCTAATGGAACAGCTTGAGCAAAAAATTTTGAAAATCGATGAAGGAATTTTTGAGATATAAGACGTCAAAATTTTGGCGGGAAACAGTCCTCTCTAGAGTTTTCCTTAAATTTGCATAAGATGTTTATGCATTTAAATATATGAAAATATAATTGGAAGTTGACTAAATTTTATACACTATCTATTTTATACATTTTAAAGTGACCTATGATCAAGAAAATATGATCCATGTGCAAAAAAATTTAACACTGTTTGAATGGATAAAACCCGAGGATATCGAATGCTTCTGAAAATCTGAGGCTCTTACTCCCTTAATGAAAACTACTGATACAAAATACGGAACTTACTGTGAATTAATTTACTGCATATTGCCATTTCGACAACTTATGTCTCTTCAGTGTAGATAAAATCCAAACATTTGGAAATCTATAAACCGAAATATGCGTAAAAACTGATCGAGAACAAATCTAAGTAGAAAAATCAAAATAAGCTGAGCTTAAATAAGATATGGCAAGTTTCTAATTAAATCGGGTTTTCGGGCCAGCATGTGATGAATATTAACATTTTAAATATACCAAATATAATATGCCATATGGAAAGACATAAGTTAAGTGATTGGTAGTTTGGGAAAGAAGATGCATTAGACTATATCTAGTATGACAAGAGCAGGACATATCAAAGTTTGAATGGGACAACATGATAAACGAATTTTGATTGCCACTATAAAAAGGGAAATATTGGTTAGAACAGAATTGTTTGTCTTTAATATGACTGCAAGCAGGTCTGCTCTTTCATCAAGAAATGAAGGAACTTTTAAAACTGCATAAAGTAAGTGAGGACCAAACCGTCAATCCAAAACGAATAATCCAAGGACAATGGTCACATCAGAAACAAAAAAAGAAATTAGTACGGCAAAGAAAATAAAAATGAAGACACACACAGCAACATCAGAAACGAAAAAAGAAACAGGGACAAAACATTAGTACGGCAAAGAAAATAAAAATGAAGACACACACACACACACACACACACACACACACACACACACACACACAAAGATGAACAACACGGACCAAATAAAAACTATGGGTGAGATCAGGTGCCTTTTCTCCGCAGTGCATCAAGAGTTCGCGGTCAGACTCTCTAAACTATGACCTTATTACCAAAAACATAGACAGGTTTCCTCATAACCACATTTTGTCCAAAAATTAAAAAAAATATATGTAGAAAAATTAAGTTTGTTTAAACGACCAAAAGTAGAAAAAATATGGTTTTTTAGATCCAAAATTGTAATTACTATGGACAAAACTGAACATTTAGAAAACATTCAATATTCAGTCCCTCGGTAATTAAAAAAAACGAAAATAGGAAACACCTACATTGGCAGAAAATCACAATTACCTGCCACAATCAATTGGGGGACTGCAAAAGAAGAACACAAAAAGACAAAAGAACGATAGGGACTCGGGATAGCCGGACTTGGTACCGGCACTAGCAAGAGCTCGTCTTCATCTTACAAGAAAATAGTAATAGCATTGTCCACGGCTTAGATGTCTTAGCTGTTTTTGATTTATACCTTGATTTTATGTTTACTTAGTCACACTTGCTTACTGAAGTATGTATGTTTCGTTCTAAACTGAAAATAGATACCTAGATATCAGTATTTTGAATTTTAATACGGCATCATATTCTCCCTTTTAGCCACATTTTCACGCATTTTTTTTTATTAATGAAACAAACTTTAAACACAACACTGTGTGAACAATATAGTTTTAATATTAAGAGGGTATTTACTGATAAACATTCGAAGCCTAGTACATAGCAGAGACTTCCCAAACTCTCAGAGATGTATTATTCTGTCTCAATAATACAACTCCAATCAAAATTATTACAATATGAAAAAGAAAGGAAATGGGATAAATGTCAAGGAGGCAACATCCCATCTCCAAGTTAAAATTACCCAAAACAAAGCATCTATAGGGGTCTTCCTATGGTCTTAAGCACAGTGAGGAACCTCACACCATAAGCACAATGCCCACAATTCAAGAAACATCGTTTATTTAAAGAAAAGATAAAGACTAGTTAAATAGTAAAATGTCGGTTGCGCCCAATATTACAATGTGATAACTAATTATACTTTTATACGTGTAATAATAAAGGACAATAACAAAAAATGTTAAAGTAAAAATACACCCAAAAATAAAAAAATGATATCTTGTTACTTATTCATTATGTATTCATAATACTCTGATATTAACCTTATATTTTTACAGATAAAGTACTACAAACAATAAAAATTTGAAATTTTGCTTTTACAGAGTTTTTAGGGATGTTAGCTGGTCATGTTAATGTATTTTCTGTCAGATTTTCGGAATTCTCTGGTTTTATCCATTTAAAAGGTTAATAACTTTTTGCCCGGTGACCCCTTAATTTTTTCCCTCATTTTCATTTAACACATCTTTTTGATCATTTTTACAAAATTTTATTTAATTGGTGTTATTTTGTCACATTCATTTTTGGATAAACATTTCTCATGTTAAACCTATGAAAATTGCAGAGGAGTTCAGTTTCCCGCCATTTTTTGAAACACTCGTATCTAAAAAATTTCATCGGTAACCTATCAATATTTTTGGCTTAAATTACTTCTTTTTCAATTTTCTAACAAAAAATCACATTTAATTTAAATACTTGTTATTTTAAAATTGACCAGCGAACATCCTTAAGGTGAAGAAAAACTCAAATCATCTATCCATTTCTTCTTTTTTGCATCAAGTTGGTCTTTGCTTCTGCTTTCGTTATATCCTATGGCTGGATTCTATATATATTGTCTACATACACTTTAAATACTACACTGGAATATGATTGTCGTTTTTCTGTTAACACAGGGTGTAAAACTAGGCTTAGCAACCATTATTACAAAGTACATTAGATATGAAAAAGACCCCGTGGGCTATAGATTATATTAAACGTAGACTTGCCAGAGTACATGTTATTTGCGTTATAAGGAAGCCAGATATTATCAATTGGCTGTCAAAATAAATTTTTTAAAGTGATACAGTAATGTGTTAAAAATTGATTGAGAATATAAAAAGGTTGTATATCAGTAATATTGTGTATATATGTTAATGTCAATTCGCAGTCCAAAGCTTATATTATTCTCCTCGTGAGAAATGATTAGGAACTTGGCACCAATTTTAAGATAGAGCAATTCAAAATACATTTATTAGATAAATATATAACTTAACACGATGTGGTATGTGACGGTCTTGCCACTTCTTTTGTAGGGTACTCTTTCATATTTTCTTAAAACAGATATGAATTATTAATTTCAATGTCTGTAATCATTTTACCTCCTGTATGACCTGTAGACTTTACAAATATACTGGTCTCTCACTGATACTGCTAATGTCTACTGAAATACACGAAGACTCTTTACCAATCATTTCGTGAAGGTTTGGGTTTGCTTTTTTCTTCCGTAATTGGACAGTGTCTTACCAGCAGACTAGGTTCGAAGCCGGCAGTTTAGCGGCGCGCAATCTTTCCACACTCTGAATCACAGAAAAAAATATACAGAGGAAGAATCGATTAAAAATTTAGTTTCCAATCGACAATATATTTGTGCAGTTGAGAGGACTTTATTTTTCAACAGACTATCGCAATTCCAATGGACACAAACTGTGTATCTCTAGTAGACGTTCTGTTTCCCCACTCATATGAGGCTGAATTCTTCGAAGGGCTTCTTCAAAGTAAAGATACAAAAACTGGCCGGGTCATTTAATTTCAGTTTCCGTTATATAGATGATATTTTTAAATGATTTTCGGTAGTCAGTACTTCGGTGCTGACCCGAAAGCCGATTCTATTTGGAACCTTACAATATCTAAATTTTTGTAAATTTTGTTGAAAACTAAGGAGTATCTCCCTCATGCAAAGCTCTGTCCTTAGCTGGTTTTGGCTTTACATTTAGATCATATTGGTTATTTGTTCTCTATCAGTTTTTACATTTCTTTGAGTTATGGTCTTCCAAACGTTTAGATTTTATCTGCACTGAAGAGACATAAGTTGTCAAAAACAACGGCAGTAGCGCATATGCAGAAATTAAGTTCACAGTAAATTCGGTATTTAGTTATTTCTTCATCTTATCTACCCAAAAGAGATCGAAATTAAGGATACTACAGATTCTTCCACCTCGGCCTTGTTCCTTGACTTTCATTTTTAAATCGACAACACTACAAAATAGGCTGTATGAAACACGCAATGAATTCACTTATCCAATAGTCAACTTAACTTTTCTTTGTAGCAACATTCTAGAAGCGCCAGCGTATAGGGTTTACATCTCCCAACTTATTGCTTACTCAAGGACCTTTGGTATATACAATGACTACCCTGATAGAACTATGCTACTTCAGCAAGGGAATGTTAACCATTACTTGAAATCATCACTAAAGAAGTTTAACATCACCATCTTGTGGGCCGCTAAGGGATATCTATTTCCGAGATGTCAACAGATTTTTCCCTTTACAGCTAATTTTTATTATTCCTCTACCGTACTTGACTTTACTACCGGAGTTGAATGTTCAGCACAGCGGGTATCTTAAAAGAAGTAGGAGATGCACCTGATCTCACCCATGGGTTTTATTGGGTCCGTGTTGTTCATCTTTGTATGCGTGTATGTCTTCATTTTCCTTTCTGTGTCGTACTCATGTTATGTCTTTGTTTCTTTGATTTTCCGGTGTTAAGGATTTTATGCGAAAAGGATGGTGGTCACGAGAGTCAGAAGAGTAATGTATTGTCCCTGTTATATATCTTGCTGGAATTTTTGTTAGGAAATGAAATCAATAGAATTATGTTTGTGATGAAAATTAATATGATAAACTCTATAGAGCAAGATTTATTTTTACATTTGTCGCCTATTTGACAATTAATGGTTTGCTATAACTTTTAACCTTTTAAAAGTATGACATAACAACAGAAATAAAAAGACAACTTTGTAATATTTACTTTTATCAAATATTTAATTTATTCTAAACCTCATGCCGCAACAATGGCTGTTTCAAACAGATAAATGGAGACACACAACTCCCCATGTTTTATTGCAAGAGCAATATTCATGATAAAAACATAAATGTAGTAACTGTCCAAAGGCATGGGCAGAAAAAATGGAAAATAAATTAAACATATTCATGCACTGTAGAAAATATATGACTGATCCTTTTTGAGGATGCTTTGGCAGATAAAAATGGATTGGCCATAATATTTTAGTTACCTGGTGGCTTAACACCATTGCGTTAACACCAATGTATGTAGCAAGTAAAAGGAAAATATATTTATAATGAGTAATAAAATTTCATGTGAAATTATTTGGACAATGGAAGTCTAATATTTTTTTTAAATTCAAGACAAGAGTTATAAAATTGAACAACTCTGTATTAAAAAATAAGTGTTCAAAAATATGATTCCTAATGAAAATCCTTTACGCAACAATATATATGATCGAAAGATCAAGTTCCCCGGGATTACTACCAGGCCAGTCGACCATTACTTGAGTGGGATGACACTTCTTCGGGAAATTGGAGAAAGGGGGTAAAAATCTAGGGAAATGGGGAAGTAACGAAATACCGAAGTTAATGTGAATTTATTTTCTGCATATGCGCATTTCGACAACTTATGTCTCTTCATTGCATATAAGATCTAAACTGCTTAATCTAATCCAAACGAAAATGAAAAAAAAAATATTACAAATTGGAGATCAAAGGTGAGAAGCAGGAAATACGTATAAAAAAATGTGAAATTTGGAAAAAAGCGAAAATAATGTGAACGTTGGAAAATATTCATAAAATGGGAGAAAGTTGAGAACAGACCTCGTGTTATTGGTTTTCTTCTTATCTTCTGTTTCGGAAACTAAAACATCGCATCTAAAATACACCTAATCATTGATCATCTCCCTCGTTCAAAGTTCTTTCCTTACCTGACTTTGGTTTCCCCTTTATGACTCTTTGGATTATTACGGAACTCTATCAGTTTTAACATTTCAATGAATGGTTTTACAAATATTTTGATACATAATGTTATAGACGGGCCAGCGGTAAAAGTAAGGCAACATCAAATAAAGTAGGTAAGAACAATACAAGGATAATGCCAACACCGGAAAAACTAAGAAACAAAGACATAACATAAGCACGGCACAGAAATGAAAAATGACACGTACACATACAAAAATGAACAACACAGACCCAATAAAAAAAACATGGGTGAGATCAGGTGCACCGGTAGGGTAAGCATCTCCTGCGTCTAATAAGACACCCGCCGTGTTGAACATGTCAACTCATGAAGTAAAAGTCTAATCCGGTACAGAAAAACAACATTTAGTTGCAAAGAGAAAGATCTGTTGTCATCTGAGAAACAAATATCTCAAAGCGGTCCTCAAGATCGTGATGTCGACCGTAGAACTTCTGTAGTGATGACTTCAAGTTATAGGTAGCATACCCTTGCTTAGGTAGCCTATTTGTGACCAACCGAGCCATATCATTATAGTCACTGTTTTTTCTCAAGCCCTTGAGTAGCGAATGAGTTGGAAGATGTAAACTCCATATACCGGTGCTTTTGGGATGTTGCTACAGTTATCTGTAGTATCCTTCATTTCCAGCTCTTTAAGATAGATAAGTTGAAGAAAATCACCAAAGCGAGGGCTATTTATAAATAAAATATTTTTTATATAACGGAAGTTGAAAATAAAGACTGGCCAGTTTTTTATCGTTATTTTGAAGAAGCCCTTCTATGAGTTCAGCTTCATATAAGTTGATCGGCAAAAGAGTTGCACAGGTTGTGCCCATTGAAATTCAGATAGTCTGTTCTCCAAACTGGACAAATATAGTGTTGATCAGAAACTGTAACATTTTAATCACGTCATCCTCTGTATATTTTATGTTTGAGTTGTATTTCACCAAGTATGCTTGATCGCTGTCTATAACAATGAATGAATATCTTCGTTCGCCGTTTTACGGGCGAAACACCTATGAATTAAATCTCTCAGTTGTGATTTCACTTGTTCATGAGGATTTGTAGTATAAAGTGTTGAGAAGTCAAAAGTTTTAATGCTGTTACAATAATATTTGAACAACCACAATAAATCCCTAAATACAAAATCAAAACTAACAAATTACAGAGGAACAGTCAGTTACAATTTTGTGAATTTCTCATTAACTAAAAATCGTTATGAAGTTTCCAAAGAATTATAGGTAGCTGAACACATGTCAAAACTAACCATAACCGTAATCTTTTACAAGATTCCTTATGAATTGATAAAAATGATGCCAAAGTGGCACTGCTAAAGTTTCAAACAACCGCGATGTTAAACTATTAACTTGAGATAGCTTAAACGGGGGCTTAAAGTAAAATCAAGTGTTCTGTGACAAAATCTTAACAAAAGTCTGTCGTCACTAAAAATTACAAAGCATGTCATGATTCTAAAATAATGATTTGCAAAAAATGTATCGTAAAAGCCATGCCCATAAAAATTTATAAAATGTCACTTCAAAAATATGAATCCAAACGTCTCATTATATTTCATTCTCCCCATTGAAGTACTGAATTCTCATGAATTTTATCATGAACTGATAATCCATGACTGATCATATTCATAACGCCTATATTATGTTTATTGAATATATATGCACATACATCTAACATTTGAGTAACAGTAACGTTTTAACCAAGTTACTCTCCTGTCAGTTCACAATAACTGTTTGCTTGTTTTTGCCATGTAGTTGTAAAGGCTTTATCTCATTTATATATGTCTAAGTTCTTGACAGTTACTGGCGATGATTTCTATGTTAATCACAATCTCATAAATAAAACGTTTGAAGTATATAACTTGTTTCTTGTTTTATCCATACCATATGAAAGTCACTTTATATATAAAGTTCAGCTTCACATAATAGCGCAGTTTATTTTCTTACATTGCCTAAGACGAGTCGGTTGAATTTGTTATACGCAATGGTACATCTTTCAATTTGTTCAATCCAAAATGCCATGCTGTTTCATCGGCAATATTCCCTGCAGCTTCCAGAACGTTAAACATGTGTTAGCTTAATCCCCTCTTACATTTCCCAAATAAATGTTCTTAAGCATGTTATAATTTAGTAATCTAGCAGTGATATGTTTTCCTTTCTCCACTACTTTTCCTTGCAAAGCCAACATCACATATCTGTCTAGTAACTGTCTACGGTTGACTGTAAAGCCAACTCTTCGTTGACATTCTGAAGCCATTGTGGTTGACAACCCTGAGTCTTTCCCAAAACGATAAGTCCTGCAAGTCCTGAGACGGACAGACGACTCGATAAGGTAGTCTTGCGAGCTCTGTGGATCCTATACTATCCCAATATCTTCTGGTGTTTCGCAAAATAGGCATCACCCTTGAGTAGAGTAGGTGTAAAAATTCATTGGAAGTTCTCGATAAATTGAATGCTTATAATGCCCCTTTTGAATCCCTTGAAAGTTTTTATTTCTCTACCCTCTACACTACCTTACCACATAATCTTATAAAGGAAAAA
>MJUU01046014.1:305198-332400 GCA_002080025.1 Modiolus philippinarum | reverse complement strand
TTTAAAACACATTTTAGTAATACAAAACAAAAGAACTCAAATAATTGGACTTGTTTTGATATGATTTCAGCACTTGAATTTTTACTTGACAATATATTCATTCGTTTCGGTAACTGTATTTATCGCCAGGTCATAGGAATTTCCATGGGCACCAATTGTGCACCACTTATAGCGGACCTCTTTTTGTACTGCTACGAATCTCAGTTTTTGACCAACATAAGCAAAGACCCATCTAAACAGCATTCAATTGAAAAGTTAAAAACACTTTCCGATATTTGGATGATATTTTAACTTAAAATAATGACGACTTCAATACGTATTATAAGGACATCTACCCTAAAGAACTTACTTTGAATAAAGCCAATTCTAATAAACATCATTGTCCGTTCTTAGACATCAATTTTGATATAACGAATGGTAAATTAGATACTAAAATTTATGATAAAAGGGACGATTTTTCTTTTCCCATAGTTAATTATCCATTTCTGGATGACGATGGTTCATTAGTGCCATCATATGGTGTTTACATATCTCAACTTGTTCGATTTGTTCGAATATGTAATAACGTTTGCGATTTTAATGAACGGAATCTTTTCATAACTGAAAAACTATTTTTTATCATAAACTAGTTAAAACCTGTACTAAATTTTATCATCGATATAAAGACTTACTTCATAAATACAATGCATCCTGTAAACATCTAATCAATTTCACATCCCTTATTTTACGATAATGTTTTACATAAGAGTAAAAAATACTTAAACTCGCCTAACAAACTTAAAAAACCTTTAAATCGTCTAATTCATAAGGGTTATAATTATGGTATTGTCGTCAAGTCATTACGTATGGCCTTCTTTGGTATTAACATTGATTTTTTGATAGGGTCTTTGCATTTTAACTAAACACATTCTAAATTTCTAAAATCTGTACTGCATGGACACAGGTTGTGTATTCCGGTATATGCATGAAATCATTATGCTAAACTCCTCACAGGAAGGGATCTTGGAGGAAGCTGTATACTGAGGGTACATAATTTACTTTGTCAGTTGGTAATGGGTCTGGGGCTGGCATGTCAGTTAACTGCTAGTAGTCTCTTGTGATTTCATGTTTATGTCCGTATATTTAGTTCTTTCAGTTTCATTTTTCACAATTGACTCATTCTTGTTGCCAACTTAATTTTACTGTTGTTACGATTGTTTTTTTTTATTTATCACATTGGCTATAGGGGGAAGGTTTGGGCCCAATAAAGCTAGTTTAACCCTGCCGCAGCAGGTTTGTGCCTGTCCTAAGTAAGGAAATTTATTAAGCCTTTGTGTGTCTTGTCTTTTTTCTAGTTAGTTTATTTTATGGGATTCTAGGATGATGTTTATTTCGCTGAACTTGATTACTCTTTATTCAGGGGCCGACTCCGACCTGCCGTTGGGTGTGGGGTTTTCTCACCGTTCATTGAAGATCTTATTGTGGCTTTGAGTTGTTAATACTCCCCTTTGGGTCTCTTTGACACATTCCCCGTTTCCCTTCTTTTTTCTACTGCTCCTTCTCGTATTTACTTAAATTGTGTCTCGGTGTCTTGTTGTTGGTTAATGTTGTCATAAGGGAGTTGCTGTAGTATAATTGGAGTAGCTTTGTACAGTATAACTTCTTGTTGCGGTGTTATGGTGGCAGTAGGAGGTGAATTAAAGGGTGAAATTAGAATGTAAGATGATTTTTTTTACAACGGGAAGAATTACGATTTGGTTATCGGTACTCTTTTGTTCCTCTTTGTGTTGTTCTTCGTAGCACAAATTAGTTGTGGCTTCCCTTAGTTTGATATCGTCTACTTCTTCCAGTTCTGCCTCCAGTTTCCTCTTCTTTGTGTGCGGTGACTGTATTTCGGTGGAATTTCTTTTTATGTGATTTACTTATCCCCATAACTTTTGCCATATGGGTTGCAAGCTCTTTGTCGACATTTACCTTCTCCTCAAAGTGCTCCGGAATTCCTGAAATATGAGGGCATGATCCCATTCTTCTCAAAAGATTATCTGCTGCCCTATTGTCGTCGAAAATTGATTTTCCTAAGTCGACCTAAAACCAAACTGTATTATTTCAACCAGATGATATTCTCAAGTATGCAATGTTTCCACCGGATATAAAGCAGTTAGCCAATTCATAGTCAAAGTTTGTCAATCCAGGGCGACATGGAGAATATGGGCTAGACGTCACTATTGACTTAATAACAGCTGACTTTCCCTTAGCAAGTTTCCAAGCATCCTCCAATTGGTCCTTTATCTTGGATGGTTTCTTGTTTCTGTAGAGCCATCTCGACACCACTGCCCTTGCCTACATGGCCACCAAACTGTCGTACTCTTTGGGCTTCTAATATCCCTCTGACTGTAAGCTAAGATAGAATTCATTGGACTCTCTCCAGCCTCATCAGTAGCTACTAGATAATTTTAGCTGAAGGAAGGCCAACATCCGTAATTGTTAGTCATGCAGAACATACTTCATTCAAACAGAAAACAGGTTGGTTCTTTCAGATTTTGTAGCCAGCTCAAAACTGACTTGTCAGTCCTTAACAGTATCCCCCCTATAAATAAGGGTGAAAGTGTTTCAATGCTGTAACTACTGCTAGTATCACTTTTCTTGTTGTACAATAGAACACTTCATTTTTGTTTAAAGCTTTGCTCATATAGTCTATTACACGCTCTTTATTGCCGACTTCTTGCAATAAAATTGCATTATTGCTGGGATCTGTGTCCAGGATGACATTTTTGTCTAGCTAATACTGAAGATCATACAAATGCCGTTTTATGGGTCTCGAAAGATTTTTGACATTCTTCTGTCCTGACAAATTCCGGACTTTTCTAGATTACCCTATTAAGTGGTCTAGCAATACTTGCAAAACTTCTTATGTAGTATGAGCACACCCTAGGGAACTTTTGGTTTCTTCGGCATTTCTTTGTATTGGCCAGTTCTGCACATCTTCTATCTTTTCTGGATCAGTCTGCACTCCACTTCTAGAGACGATATGACCAAGGAATTTTACACTCTTCTGGAATAGAAGGCATTAGGATGCCTTAACTTTAGATTGGCTCCTCGCATTCTTTCAAATATATGCTTTAGTCTTAGGATTTCTTTATTAAATGTGGAATCAAGTACAATGATATCGTCCATATATAAGAGATACTCTTCCCTTTGTAGACATCTTAGTCTACAATGTGAATCGAGTCATCATTCCTGGGTAACGCATATACATCCTTTACAATGACTTTGTTGAGTGCTCTATACTATACACAAACGTTTCTTTGTTACTAGCATTGTTCTGAAATACCAGGGGTCGATATATCTTTCCCCTTAGGAAGTCTTTTCCATTGTATTTTTGTTCTATTATACTTCGACATCTTTCAGTAACTGGAAACTGGTAATATGGTTCAAATCTGCCTATATCTTCCTTTACGTTCATGATAACTGGCTTTTCTTCAAAGTTCAAAAATTCTACTGTAACTTGGTTCTGATGAGGATCGAATATTCCCCTTTTTATAAAAATTCTGTCAAAATATCCCAGTGGACCTATATGTTCTCCACATTCAATGTGTGCTGGAACAAAAAACTTCGACCTTGCTGGTAAAATAACGGTGTCACGAACAAGGACTCAAAATATTACATTAGTTTACCCTCCAATCTAACACTGGATTTCGCTATTTTGGCATGGTTTAAATCTAATTTCTGTAGTCATTTTTTTCTACTATCCATGATTATAAATCTGCTTTTGCAGTTCTTCCTAGCATTTCCGGTAAACTGGGCAGTTCTTGCAAATGTGTCCAATCTCAGCATACTAGAAACATTCTGCATCTCTTCTTTCAACCCCATACGACTAGTTGTTATTTTGGTAGGTTAAGGTTCTGTTCGTTGACAAATTATCATTTATTTCAAGTTCAGCGACTCTTCTGGTCAGGAATGTATAGTTTCTGGAAATGAAGCCTCTTCCCATGTTGCATTTGGAATAGCCAGATCAACCCCCCTCTTTTTCTGACATTCTTCTTCCAGTATTTTTTTTCTCCATACCATTCCCTAAAATGGCCTCATATCTTTCAATGATCTCTACTGCTTCTGTCACTAAAGCGTACTTTACTTCTGGGGATAAGCTCTTGTAAAATTGATTTAAGGCCAGGACTTCTTGGGCTTTTCCATCAATTTTGGTTAAGGCTCACTGTGACATTTGTCTCGGGTCATCGGCAAGGGCTGCAATAGTTTCAACTGGAATATTTTTCTCGTTTCTAATCTTGACAACCATCTGTACTGCTGACGAGTTTTTCCAAATCTCTGCATCAGATTCTCGTATATCCCTTGTTTATGAGCTACACGGCTAATGTAAAACGTTCTCGCGGGTCCCTTTAAGGCATCAACTGAGGATAAGACTTTGTCTTGCTCTCTCCATCTCCTCCATTCTGCACAAATCTCAAATAGTGAAATGCAATCTTCCCAGTCTTCTGTACCATCAAATTGTTCTGGCTTTACTCGAAGTCTGTTATTGACGTCATTATAATCATATCCATGTCTAAACTGCACTATAAGCGTCTCCACAAAATTGAACACACCATACCGAGGTCTACATGCTGACTTGATTACCAAAAAAAAAAAATTGTTTTTGTGCCGAGATCGTATACTAGACTTGATTTAGATACCAAACCCTCATTTCTGAAAGCAGTTTGTTACAGACGGGCGAGTGGTAAAATTGTAGTCAGGCAACATCAAATTAAACAGTTTTGTTCAAAGTTGAGAGGCATGTTCTTATGAGCCAATATCGTCACCTAAACAATTGCTGACATAGAGAGTTCAATATACCTTAATATACCTAGGTGTTAGTAGTAAAATGCAAGTAGTATCTCATCACATACAAAATTCTATGTTTAGGGAAAGACCAAAACCGGGATAAAAGCGAGACCAATGATAACATCATAAGGCTGACGAGACCTATGCGTAAGACTACACCAAAGCCAGGATGGAGCCGAAACCAATAAGAGCATCATCTAAGATGGAAATAGGACGAAATCAGAGCCAAAATAAAGGCGAGACTAAAGAAAGCACCTTAGACAGGAAAGACAAAAGCTTATGGCTTGACTAAAGAAAAACTCCTTGGATAGAATTAGGGCGATACCAACATGTGCATCTTTACAAGCGCGGTTCACTACTAGTGTAAAATTATGTTCCCTGCTAGTGGTCAGCTAATAAAGGTTTCTAAATTAATGTTACAATTATTAAAGCGGGCCACCAAGAACTGGCGTTTGAAATGGTTGTAATCGTTACAGAAGAAAATCCTTGACTGGTTTGAATGTTAATTTATGTTGGCGGGCATCTAAGATTTGATGCAATAATTTATCAAGTTCGGTTTTAATTGGCCAATAGCTTTGAAGCAAAAGTTTACGACGGAAAGACAGAAGACTAAGCAAATTGATGGCAAAAGTTGTGTCGGCATTTCCAGTGCGGATCATAAATATCGCAATTTGGATGTGCTTTTTTTTCATGTATACAGATTTATATTTTCCTCCTATGTATGACACATTTAATATGTAATATTATTTCCAACAAATCATTTCCACATGTATAACTTTTAACGTTGAAATTCTTAAGAATGTAGGCGTCATATGAAATAGAGTTTGAAACTGATGATCTCAGCCAAAGAGAGATATCCACGTGAGGATTTTATACGACTTTAAATAAATAAGCATCATGCTATGTGAATATATTCTACGTTCCTATGGTATTTGTAATCTTTTATCGCAGTCAATATATTAAAAGTAAAATTGTAATGGTTTTTCCATTCAGTTCTTACATTAAATGCAATGATCTACTTTCAAAGTCGACAAGATGAAAATGTCAAGACTTACGCATGCCCCAATTGTTCTAAGAGTAATACACAATTTATAATCGGATCACAATCACTGTATACCATGTCAAATTTATTTAAAAATACTTTTTGAAACATAAGATGTGGATAACACAAACTCTTTGCATTGTAATTTTTCAACACCTTTACTATACATTCAGTCGCCTCTAACAGCATAAAAATGCCAACATTATTTTGTTTTTGGAGTAACCTTTCATTAAGAAATGATTTGGAATTATTATTAAAGGATTAAAACGTTACGAAATAATGTGGTAAGTACTATTCTTAAAGATCTTTGCAAAGAGGAGCGTTTTTTCTGAAAAATACCAAACAGAGAAGTGACACATATCTCAAGTTTTTAGTATTGGAAAATAATGTAAGAACACTTTGCCACTTAATTTTATGTTTTTTGATGATCCCGCGTCATGAGTAAAAAACATGGCTGTAGTGTAGCAATGAATTCCGCTCCAACCGGTGCTAGGGGCCGTCTTGAACTTGCTATGAGGTATGAGTAAAGCTCATTGTTGAAGGCCTTATGGTGACTTGAAGATGGAGAGCAACAATAAAAGCGTTATTTAATTGCTTAGTTTTACAATGCATTTGTAGAGACTTTTTGTTTTTCTCAATTGCATTTACTCAATATCCATTCATTGTCATTAGAGTTTAAGAAATTGGAATCTGTTATAAAAGTAGACTGACGCATTACATTCAGGACTGTCTATGGTAAAACAGCGGAGAATGCAATGAATCGATTGATGCACATCCTCCTGAAATTGTATGTAAAAGGTGTACACTACAGAGGCTAGTCCTGAAATTCATGACTCCGTGTAGCATATTTTTATTTTGACTTTTACTGTTGCTGCACTGTGTAGCGTAGCAACAGTAAAAGTCCAAATAAAAATATGCTACACAGCTAGTGTCACGAATTTCAGGACTACAACAGAGGCGAGAGTTACTGACCGATACCGTAAGATCAGTAGAAATATACAGTTATTGACAACTAATACATAGGTGAAAACGCTCTTTATTGACCTTACACAGACTGTGAGTCGAGGTAAAATGTTTTGTTCCCAGGCCAATAAAAAAAAATCACCTATACAAAAGACCACGATTATATTATTATAAAAAACAATACATATTGAGTTCCTAAAGTGAATACATATAGCTCAGAAAGTGAATATGTTCATTTGTTTACCTGCAACCAGACAATATTTTATAATATTTTATCTGTGATCAAGATTATAACAGAATCTTCTTGATCATTTCGATCATATGATATGAGACGTCGGTTCTATTTTTGACGTACATTGACGTTGTGCTTCTATTTTAAAGCATACTGACGCAATGTTTCTATTTTCAGTATATCGAAGTGAAAGCTATTTAATTAAATAGTACAAAGAGAAACAAATTTATTTAAAATCCATGCAGCATTTTTAAGATCTTTGGTCCAATATATCGAAGTGAAAGCTATTTAATTCAAAAGTACAAAAAGAAACAAATTTATTTAAAATCGATGCAACATTTTGAAGATCACCTGCTTGATATCAAATATAAAGCCAATGACCTTTTACTAATATCGACTTTTCGGGGTATATTGACATCGTACTTCTCCCTCAGTCAATGTAATCTGAGCAGGTCCATATAAAATGTATTGACCTCGTCGAAAGTCAATAACTAATAAATAACCACAAATATAAACACATTTTTGGGAAAACGTCACATCTTCTGATGAAAAAAAACACCAAAAACAAAAAAACAAAAACAATACAAAAAAAAAAAAAGATGATATACATTATTTCGGTTGTCAGAGGGACCTGTTACTTTTGTCCTCAGTAGGCCGATGATCTGTTGAACGGCTTGAGTTGAGTCGTATTTCGGTAGCCAGAAGACCTCGCGAAGTTAGAAAATCCCGTTAAACTGTAACTTCGACATTTTGTTATATGGTTGGCTGTAACGGCATTTCTTGTTATCACTTGCATCATTTCGATAAACAAATTACTTACGTTTTTGTTAAATTAATCCCCAAGAAAGAAATGAATGGAATTTTTTTTTCTCTTTGTGCGTGGTAAATCGTTGCGTTATCTATATTATGATTTTTCGGTTTACTATACTTTTTTGTAAATTAGGTGGGTTATTCTTGCTTGAACAAACGTTTTAACATGTTTGCTTGTGATAAACTTGTAAAAAGTGTCAATTAAATAGCTTTTGTAACACTAAAAATAATCAATTATAAGGATGATAAGTGTCCCAGTTTCTTATAGTGCCCAAGTTTGTTACGCCTATATCGTGTGAATCATAAAGTACAATAAGTACCCACTAATTAGCAAAAACGTTCTGCTTTAAAATACATGTATGATTCGACCTCTAGAGTTCGGGAAGCTCATCAAATAATTTATTTTTACAGATTATTAAGAAAAAGAGGCAATAATCTTATATTGTTGGTAATTATTATAGATTTTGTTTACTTCAAATTTGTGTAGTTTCAGGGAACTCTCTGTTTTATAGTTACCTGGTGTTATCTGTCTAGTCATGATCTAGTTACTTCGTAGTTACCTGGTACTATCTATCTATAGTCATGATCTAATTACTTTATAGTTACCTGGTACTATCTATCTAGCCATGATCTAGTTACTTCATTATTCTGACATATACATTAGCTACTGCGGCAATAAAAATACGTATGTTATAAATATTTTTGGTAAAATGTCATAGCAGCAAGAGAACAAAATGTAAGGTGTCAGGACATAAGGCAAATACATTGACTACCGCTAGAAAACGAGATCATGTATAGACTTGAAGAAACCGAGCCGGTATGGACCACTCAATGAGAGCTTATTACCATTGATACTTTAGCACTAACCTTCACATGACTTATCCAACAGTTAGAGGATCGCCCACAGTCTCTTTCAGGTCCATGTCTAAACCAACATAAGGCTGGGATATGTCTCCATATGTCTAAAATATCACCTCAAAATTAATCGAGGAGGGAATAAAAAACTACCTATGCTACTGTTAATCCAGTTTCTGCATTTGCGCATTTCAACAACTTATGTCTCTTCGGTGCACATAAAATCAAAATATTTGAAAATCCATATACCGAAATATTCGTAAAAGCTGATAGAGAACAAATTATCAAAAGGATTTAAATAGTAAAGCCAAAATCGGCTGAGGGCAGAGCAATGAGAGAGGGAGATACTCCTTAGTTTTGAACAAAATTTGGTTACATTTAGATATTTAGAGAGATTTCTGCGGAGGAGAAACTCTACTTTTCTATAAAAATGTTAGTTTTCAAATTAATATCGTTTAGATATCTTGTCTTTAATCTCAAAATTGTATGTAAGAATCTGTAATGTTTGCCAAGATCTTGATTTTTCATCACAATTGAAGCATTCGTCGCGTAATTATGCAATATAAAGTGCCAGTTGTGTAAACAATACTTTTCCGTCAATAATTTTACTTTCAGTATGGCACTTTTCGTTACATTGATAATTTTTCTTTAATCATATTGTAATTTGAATGAGACATAGGATTTAATTATGTTTTGAATCAGTACAAAGTTTTATGTGTATTCAAAGCTGTCCCTCGCAATTCCAGTAACGTTCTCTGTTCCTTTTTATATAAGAGGAAAACAGTTCAATCAACATTCCTAATATAGCAACTTAAATATATTCCACAGGCTAGACAGCCCCAGTTCCAATAGTTGTAGTAATTTTATTTGAATTATTTGTTAAATTACTTTTCCAAATAGTTCTATTTCATCATGAGTTTATTTACACTCTTTCTTCAAGATTTTATATGTACAACAATTATAAAGTACTCAATAGTTCCCGAAGACTGTCATTTCGACAATATTAAGCATGAAAATATTTGACAAAAAATCAAGCTATGTCGACCTTGCATTGGAACCCCTAGTTCAATCAATATACAAATCTTAGATCATCTCCTACGAGGGATAATCTACAGCTAGGGTAAAAATCATTTTGCGGTCGAATTATTTAAATATTATACTAAACCGATTATCATGGTTTTTAAACTGCAACAACTAAGCTATTTCTTCCTAATATCCAACTGCCAGATTGACCGCCCATTCTATTCAAAAAGTCTAAACACCAGATTAACGTTTATGAAAACCCATAATCTGGCTTGTACGACCATCCTCAGAGATTTGAAGTTAGGGCAATATTTTACAATGTTTATGCTGTGATTTGTGTCGTCATGTATGAGCTGCAATTCGTCGTGTGTACACTTTGATCTTCTATTGAAGATGCTTATATGTTTTTTTGAAAATATTTGTCGATGGATTTCAAAAACATATATTTCTTTCTTATATATGTATATACACAATATATTTGAATATCACCGATATTGAAATCAAACATGACATCCTTTTTGTCTTTTTTTTAATATTCTTAATCAATATTAATGTAAGTTACTGAAACGAAATGTTAGCAGTTGAACTTCAACAACTGCAAGCAACACACCCCGAACCAAATCGGATATCAGAAATCGGTATTGATCCATATAATGGAAAAATATATATCTCTTTCATTTGTATTACAGCTGTCAAAGCAGTTAAAATTAAAACAGAATCTACCGGAGAGTAATGCTGGTTTGACTTTTTGTTTTTGTTTGTTTTTTTTTTTTTTGGGGGGGGGGTCTTTAATATTTATTGCAGGGATTGACAAGTTATTATTACAATTATTATCAAATGCGATTTTAAAAATAGAGAGATTGGTACTAAATTTGTACCCATTGACCTACGTTGTAGTACTCAATATGAAAAATCTACAACTCAAATATTATCTTGACTTTCACTTTTCCTCTCAGGTGGGGAGGTCTTCTGATTTGTCTGACAAGCTTATAAGAATGCTTAAATAAAGCTACATGTTCTAACTATTTTGTATTGCAATGTGAATGGTGTCATGAAGATGTTTGTTTTTGCAACTAAAATGACTAGAAAAACACTTAATAAACGTAAATACCTGCAAATATGTGGAGTGGGATAATGTTTATGACACTGTAAATAATACACCTGGACATTCATTACTTATTTGTTTTACTGATTATGGTATTTTTATTATCACTTTAATTAACATTTAACCCTTGCCCCCATCTTGTCATATTGTACATAAGGTATTCGGATTATGTTGTAATACAATTAATCACCTTGGTGGTATTATAGTTATTTATTTGCATTGTAGCTTTGACAAGAACACTAAAATATATTTTAATTCTCTGCTAAGCACACAAAATATACCGAAAGCAAAGTCTAAGCTCGAAACAATGAACATGAATACGGTGAAGTTTATCTGAGAACTTATCGACATAATTTTTGAAAAAGGACGACATGGTTTTGTGTGAAATATTTGAAAATTCCCACACAAAGCTTCAACATTTTCAAACATCGATTGATTCTCAATGCTATTCTGTACTTTATCCCTAGAGATATAAATCATTTTGCTCTTCCTTGCAAAAGAGTTGCTTGATCATTCACCTGACATTTCCTGACCTTTTAAGTTATAAAGAGAGGTAATATTTATTTGAAACCTTTATTAGCTCGAATGGCAAGCCAGGGTAGGAAATGCCCCTCACTTTGCGTCCGTCTTCCCAGTTGGAACCGAACTTAGTTACATAGTCTTTCGGTGGTCCATTTACTAGAGCATTATATTTAAAACATCCTCAGATACCACTATGTCAAAAAGAACAAAACTAAGCAATAACAATGAGACTTTGATTATTTGCTTAGTTTAATGTCCTGCTGGTAATCAGTTCACCAAAGATGACAGCTGCCAGCGGGGAACATAGTTTGACAAGTTCAAAGATCTTCCCCTCTGAAACTATTGGTCCAGTTAGACCCAAACTTTTTAATGGTAATTTGATTGTCCTTCTACCTCATCCAATACGGTCGCAGGCAGGAAACAAATTTTAACAAAGGACCATATGGAAGACCGTTCAAAGATTTAATCTGAAACTACTTGAACTATCAAATCCAAACTTTACCAAGGTGTCATTCAAGTTATCACCTTATCAAATATGGTCACCATTGTGGAACCTAGTTTTACTTTGATAACATTCTTCTATTTAACAACTGATCATAATTCTTCTTTGATGGTCCCTTACAAAAATATGCGACCTGTGAGCAGCCCATTCATAATCGCTGCCATCAGGAAAAATAAATAAATATTGAAACCTTAGCGAAAACCGCCAAATGATTGAATTTTCTTTTAAATTTAACTATTCGGCCAATCGCCAATCGATTCCAAGCTAAGTCACCATGCTAAGATTATTTCCTTACACGGTGACCGACACAGAGAATGGGACGCATAGTTTCGTATAATATTGGACCCTATCAAAGACCTGAAACTACGTTGCCAGTTAGGACCAAACTTGGTAGCAATGGTCCTGGGATAGTCTCCTTAAAAATACCTGGCTTGTCCGCACCTCATCCAAGATGGTCGCTAGCGAGGAAATTGTTTAACATTGGACTCTATGGGAAAACTACTCGAAGATCTTCTTAGACTATTGTGCCAGTTAGAACCGCATGTGATTGTAGTTCCTGGTCATTGTAGGTGTTTACTGTTATCCTGTTTTTTTAATTTTTCATAAGTTTTTCATATGACGTCGTTTAAAAATATCTGGTTTGTCCACATCTCTTGAAGATGATCGGCAATGGAAAGATAGTTCAATATTGGACCCAAAATGAAAACAATTCAAAAGTCTATTTATTTGAGGAACACTTCAAGAAAATAATTATAAAATACTGGTTTATTGACTTCGAGAAAATAGATGACTTGGTGGGCAATTATTGGTGGATTGATTGATTAGTTAGAGTTTTACGTCCTTTAAGCAATATTTCAGATTTTTCAGGGCGAGGACAATAAATCAAAACAAAAAAATATATATTGTAAAATAAGTAATGAAGGTGGAAGGGACATTTGGGGCGATGGGTTTTTATTGTCACTGCATGAGAAAGAGAGAAATGTTAAGGGGCGGGACATTTAGCCTTCTATAAGACCAACAGCGAGTCTGAAATGTAGAAGGGGTCCCATACTGCTTGGCAGTTTGGCTACAATTGTGTGCGGTCAGGCATTCTGTATTATTACCTGGCTAATCCCGCAAAGACAGGACATTCCCCTATCCACCACCTGGGGACACCTGTTGAAGACCTTATGGTGACTTCAAGAATGTTTGTATGGATTTTGTCCAAAGTACACCTTCATTTTCACGAGACTTAATTTTTTGTACGACCTTATAATTTTTTTTTCAAGAAAGAGATGGGAAAATTTCAACGAGACAACTACACTTTCAAAAAGTTATTTCTAAACTTTCTATACCATATTCTGTTTTTGTCACCGGAAGTTTCCCCTTTCTTACCCGGTACATGAATTAGCTTTTTTACTTTATTATTCATTTGCCGCCACGTGATTGCCGTTGAATAATTGAAAATCCGTTGCTTTTTATCCATTCAGCCTATATGGAAAGGATTTGAACGCACAACGAATTTATAATGCATTTGTTTCAGGGTGTGCATGCATACATGTATTCATTAAGTGGATTGAACATATTAAATGCATTTGAAATTAGTATTTGATTAAGAAAACATACTTATAAATATTTGCACCGAATTACTGCTTATCTTTATTCCCTTTTTTTATTATTCACATCTATTTATGCATAACGGGACGAAACAATTATAAGTTTTAAATGTACCCAAAGAAATGACAAATTTGTTGAATTCTGTTGAGGAATATGAAAATGAGAAGTTATGTGTGGTTATCGACTTAGCTTTATCCTGAATGAAAATATTAGATTTGTTTAGTGAGAGTATCTGATAGCTTAGAGCACTGCGTTGTTTTTAATACATTTACTCAAGGTTAATTAAACAAAACTTGTCATATTTGTCTTTGATTAAAGGGTATATTAATAATCCGTAATATGTACCGACTTCGGTAAAAAGATTTTCAACGTTACAGTGGCATAAGTAAAGTTATTTAATTTCACAGATTTATCCAATACTTTTATTTGAATTTTAAAAGTAAATTGATCACTTTAAGTACTTGACAAATAAATTCAACATAATTTTGTCTGAACAGCCCACCATTATAGCCAGGATATGTTTCTTTCCATTCCTATATGTAATCTTGTTACAATACCTGTATATATATACTTTGCATGAGTCTGTACATAGTAATTCCAATAAACTTGTAAGGGACAGACCATTTAACCTGAAGGGGGGGTTATGGTTTTTTTTTCTGGACAGAAAATTTTTTTCGCGCAAAGCGCGAAAAAAATTATTTATTTTTTGCACGTGTATCAACAAAATATTTTTTTCAAAATCAACATTATTTATTTGGGCAGAAAGCCTCCATTCCATCAGAAATTTTTTTTCATCATTTTGGCAGCCAAAATATTTTTTTCACATAAAATCAGATCCAAAATATTTTTTTAGAAAAAAAACCATAACCCCCCCTTCAAGTTAAATGGTCGTTCCCTAACATCTTAACTGGATAACACGGAGACATACCTGTACAAATAAAACAATGATCAATACTCACAACTTGTACAAACAAAATGAAGCAAACAGACAGAAGAATAGAATATATATATACAAAAAAAATTCTAAAACATACATATTGCAGATGCAAGGGGCAACATCTGAAACAATGATAATGCAAAGAAACAAAACACTTAGTAGTAAGTCTTCCACGGAAGACATGTGTCGCCTGCGTAATAACACTTTAAGTAAGTTACGTCAAACAGGAAGTGGATATGCAAGAGATCCCAGACTCTCTTACACATTATAGGTCCCCATACTAATACTCCATGCCAAATTGCAGAAGGCAGGGATATGTGGTGTCTGAGAAAAATGTGACAGAAATTTTCAAGACTCGAAAAATATTCTAAGTTCAGTCAAACAGGAAGTGGGCATTCCAGAGATTCAAAACTGTATTACACGGTATATGTCCCCATACTGACAATCCATGCTAAATTACAGAAGGCTGGGAATTGTGGTTCCTGAGAAAAATGTGACAGAATTTTTTTGTGACACCAATCGACAAAACTATTCAATTTTCCGTCAAACAGGAAGTGGCCATGCAAGAGATCCCAAAGTTTATTACACGATATAGGTCCCCATACTGATACTCCATAATGAATTGTATAGAAGGCTGGGATCTGTGGTTTCTGACAAAAATGAGACAGAAATTTTCAAGACGCAAAAAATATTCTAAGTTCCGTCAAACAGGAAGTGGGCATGTGAGAGATACCAAACTCTGTTACACGGTATAGGTACTGATACTCCATGCCAAATTGCAGAAAGCTCGGATACATAGTTCCTGAGAAAACTGTGACAGAAATTTTTGTGACGCCGACGCGGACGACGCGCAAGACGACGGATAGTGATCCCTATATGTCGCAACTGCATGAACGCAGGTGACACAATGAAAACAAGACCGTGTCTTTCTGTGTGAAGCCCACGAAACTGGAGGTTTAAATGCTCTCATTCTAACATTGCAAAGAAAGGTATAAACTGAAGTTTCATTCACATAGTTTGAGTCTTTGGTCATTGTTGAAGGCCTCATGGTAACGTCAAGAGGAAGAACAATAATAAAAGCTTCTCTGTTCTTTACATCAATCTAGAATTAATTTAAAAGATTCTGACTTATTTACCTACAATTATCTATATATTAATACATGTAGCCTTTGGGAAAGGTTTCATAATGTCGTATGTATAACTTTTGTCAAATTTCTTTTGCATATGCAAGTAAAACGTAACACGTAATAATTAAGTAAGTCTTGATTTGTAAAAAACTATTCATTTTACAATGTAGATCTGTGTCATCTTTTTAATTGACAGTAATTGTTTAGTTTGCTTTTTCCACCATCAAATTTTGCCATATCTTTGGCTTAAATGCACAATCGACACACATATTAGCAAAAAGTTATTTTATGTGATCTATGTATCAAATTTGAAAATCAAGTAATTTGATAATAATGTCCAACTTTGCCAGATAAAAATTCTCTTTACATTCAAAAACTTTTTAACATATATCTACATTTCTATGACACCATAATTTTTAACCTGTAAACCATTAATTGCTTGTTTAATGGTTGATCAAGATTCGATTTGTCTTTATCTTTTCTTGATTGCTGTTAATGTTCGGACAACAATGCCATTGGGAAACTGACGTATACATACCGAACAAGGAAATGATCGATTTCATCAGAGACCTGAAACTGACCACTAGTTAAACTGACTTTGACACATTGTCGTGTTGACATAGAACTTAATAAGTCTGTAACCTTTAATTAATAAGCAAAATTAATAATAACCGAGATGGTATTTCTTATAACAAGACTTAAATAATGGACATTTAAACTAAGTTCACTGAATATGATTTTCAGGTAGGATGCTAAAAATGTGAAGTATAACGAACTGAATTGTGCTTCTTCTAAATAAAATATCGATATCGAATTCAATAGTTCAATTATTATAACTAGCTGAAAAACGGAGGCTAAGTCTTTGAGTAGGGCAATGGTGTCAATATAACACTGAACATAGGCGGTATTTAAACAAGGATTGACTTTTAAGGGAGTATGAGCCTCAGATTTTCAGAAGCATTAGAAATCCTCGGGTTTTATCCATTCAAACAGTGTTAAAAATTTTTGCACATGGATTATATTTTCTTGGTCATAGGTCACTTTATAATGTATAAAATAGACAGTGTATGAAATTTAATCAACTTTTAATTATATTTTCATATATTTAAATGCATATAAACATCTTATGCAAATTAAAGGAAAACTCTAGAGAGAGAGCTGTTTCCCGCCAAAATTTTGACGTCTTATATCTCAAAAATTCCTTCATGGATTTTCAAAAATTTTTGCTCAAGTTGGTCCATTAGCAGTGCTCTTCAAAACAAAAGGTCAGAATTTTAATTCTAATTACAAAATTTCTGACACTCGTACTCCCTTAACATGATTAACGAACTTCAGAAGCAAAATAACGGCACTATCAGTTTTCGTAAATTTTCCTTTTCTGTAGAAAAAACAGTATGAAAAATGCGATAGAAATTAACGATTTTGACCAAAGATCGCAAACAGTACGTTTAGTTATACATCTTAAACGGAATATTGTTTCATGATTGAACAACACAAATGTAAGATTTTAGTGATAAGAAAAAATGTGTTCAATAAATTATACCAAGTACCTCGACATTATTGTATTAAGACTATAGGACTTTTATTCTCAACGTTAGACACCTAAAAAAATAATATGGAATATTAGTATGAACAGCATTAAAATGATACTAAAAAGCTCCAAGTTCCACCTAAAGATAACAAACTGCCTAATTTGTACAAGATTCCCGAGCTTTACAAAAATCCATCCAAACATTGTTTTGGCATCTAGTTACTTTCCTGCCATTAATTCATGTACCTGTACGAAGGAGTTAGTAATAAATTCTGTGAAAAACTTATCAAAACTCTTATTCACAGTTATGATTTTTCTTCTCTATACAACCTTTCCACATACAAATGATGTGATTTAAATTCAAATTTTGACGACTTGTGTTTTCAATTTTATGGTTGCAGTTTATTTGTTGTATCGAAAAGCAAGGGTTCTTCTCTAATATCACTCACGACAATCATTGTTCCTGGATTATATGATTAAGCGACTGGATCTTTTGCTAGACAGCAGTTTGTTTGTTTTGGCAACATGTTTATCAATAGCTAATTGGAATTTCAATGAGCACAAATTGTGCACCTCTCATTACAGATCTGTTTTGTGGTGAATGAGACTTTATGAAAAAAATAAAAAGCGGTACCGTACAAAACAGCAATAAAGTTCAACTTATTTCAATTTTCAATAATAACAGTCGGTATATTGACGATATTCTTACTATTGACAAGCCCAAGCTTTTAGATTATGAATACCCAATCTACCCACTAGAACTGTAACTTACAATAAAAAGAAAAAATAATTCTAAATGCTACCCTTTTCTCGATCTAACTATCATCACTGACCCTAGTAAAATTAAAACCAAAATATATGATAAAAGGGATGATTTTGATTCCACTAAATATTACTAATTTTCCTTTTCTTGACGGCGACGTTTCTTTAACTCCATCCTAGGGGGTGCATATATCTCAAATGGTAAGATTCGCACGCGTCTGTTCCACTCTTGACGACTGTAATAAACATAATCTGACTATCATACCAAAACTTTTACAACAAGGTTACATATTTCATAAAACAACTTTAAGAAGTTTTATGGATGATATCAACATTTGATATCGAAATATGGCGTGACTCACAAACATCTTGTTACAAAGGTCATTTTACTGTTACGTGAATGTTGTTAAAAATTAAAAAAAATCATGAAAAACTGGGAGGTAATTTACATTTGTTCCATGATAACTCTTCTACAGAATCCGTTAAATTGGCGTTGGGATCCATTGACCTGAATATTTTACAGTTATACTGGCCTTTTAGTTATACTGCCAATGTTTACTGAAATGCATGATGATTCTTTACTTAATTCTGCTGAAGTTTTTAGTTTGCTTTTTTCTTCAGCGTTTTCTAGCAAACTAGGCACCTTAAACTAACCGGCAGTTTAGTGGCGAGCTCTCTTTGACCAATCTTTCAGAATAATATTATGTCTTATTCTTTTCAAGATTGTGGCTTTGGAGTTAGTCGTCTACCTGTATTATGTTCATTTGTATGTTTATTAAACTATAAGGAAACGAAATAGAGAAAAGGAATGGTTTGGTACACATAAAACGGTTTAACCCTACCGCTAGATTCTGCAAGTGCCGGTAGTTTACGTTTGTCTCTTTTCTTTTTTGTGTTTTTCTTGGGCATTTTCCTAAACATTCTATCAATAATTGTTTCTTTTCTGAATTCTGAGTTTAATTGTCACCAAAAGATACTTTGATGTTGTCTCAATTCGACGCTTCAAACACTGGGTTTAAGGAAAAATGATGGTATTAACAACTTTGGTATAGGAACTACGGGTTCCCATTGAATGGCGTTAAGTTATTTATTGTCTGGGCCAAACAAAGTATTTTTCTTCAGTTACAATTTTATGGTGTTTAAATCATGTCTACGGAATACTCTATACTGTAGAGAATCAAGGTCAGTGTCAGTGTGATTTGTGTCAATTTTTTCTCTTTTTAGGATATTTCTTTCCTTGTCATACGTGTTACTCTTCCTGATGGTAAATCATGTATCAACAGAAGTAAGTAACTTTTTATTTTATAAAACAGTATATTGACCGGCAGTCCGATACATATAGTTTCTACAACGAGAACTAAGTTGATTATTAAATTTCTCACATCGAGATATTTTTGAAAACGAGGCTTGCCGAGTTTTTAAACATTTCAAAATTTATTTAACAAGATGTAAGAAATTTCATAATTAACGTGTTTAAGTTGTAGAAAATGTTTCTCTAATGACATAGTGTAAAACACCGAGGGTTATGTTCCGAATATATTTGGCGGAAAATTTCAAGCGAGTTCTCTCTCTAGAGATGAGAAATATTTTTTATCACACCGGTCAGATGTTGGTTAAATTTGCTCGAAATTATAGAAATATAATAAATTGTGACGTACCATTTTTTTTGCAACATTGTAACTGCAAGTTTAGATGATGATGGTAAATTTTGGACAAAAAAAGTTTACAGCCTTACAATTATTACTTGTTGCATTTTGAATCAATCATCACAAAATAACTTATTCGATTTCAAGCTTGAGATTTTTTAAGCGGAACAATAAGGGTTAACATGAAACTGATGTCTACATTGTGCAATTGAAGTATAATGAGCATCGCTTTTGTTAATATTGTAATTAGCAATGAAAATTAATATATATCCTGATCCACAAACAACCTTTGTTACTACCTTTTCTTAAAATTACATGGTGAATAAAAGGATATGGAGTAAATGCACATGAGACAAAGTCTCTACAAATACATGGTAAAAAACAAGCAAAGGAACAACGTTTTTATTGTTGTTCTTCATCTTGAAGTCACCATGTACTTTTGTTTAATACAAATTTTGAAACATTAATAAACTATCAAATTTGTGATACCTTAATTTACAGTTATTTTATTATTATATATAATTGAAAATATATCAATATTACTATTGATTGTTATTAATACCAATAAATCATTACAAAAAATATATATACGAAATATATAAATAATACATGGGGGACCAACCGGTCCATGTGTACTTATCCTTTCCCGCATGCATGTGATTGCTGTTTTAAGATAGTAACTAAAAGGCAAAACTATCAAGGACATTACAATTATCATACATAAGAAAAAGAAGGGAAACGGGGAATGTGTCAAAGAGACAACGACCCTAAGGGGAGCAATAACAACTCAAAGCCACCATAAGATCTTCAATGAACGATGAGGAAACCCCACACCCAACGGTAGGTCGGAGTTGGCCCCTAAATCAAGAGTAATCAAGTTCAGCGAAATAAGCATCTTCCTAGACTCCGATAGACATAAAGTGAACTAACTAAAAAACAAACAAGACACACAAAAGGCTTAATAAATTTCCTGACTTAGGACAGGCGCAAACCTGCTGCGGCGGGGTTAAACTAGTTTTATTGGGCCCAAACCTTCCCCATGTTTGTATTTATACTTTAAAACTAAAAGCTTATATTAGTTTTGTCCTTTTCAAATTTCCCAATTGAATTTTTTGGCCGTATAACTAAATACTGAAGTTACTTCGACAACTTGCGCCTCTTCAGTGAAGATCTTCATATCAAAATAAACTGAAAAATGTAAAAGAGCTGATAGTGAACAATAAAGGTACATGTATATGATGTTAATGTCCCTCTGGAGCCACTACAAAACACAAGTGGGGACTATTTCTCATATGGAGCCATAATAGATCATTACACAATACACTGGGAACTTTTGCCTCTGATGTCCCATTTCATAATTCGAGCTCATAGACCAATGACAACTATTGTCTATGTGGAACCTTTACATAGAACAATTAGATCTATTGCCACTTTTGAGCCGTTGCATTACACAATGGCAACTATTACCACCCTTGAACATTACATAACTAAAATATTCTGAAATGTTAAATGTGGTTCCATAATTACACTTCTCGACTCTTGATTTGGAGGGTTCGCTTACTCCAGATACTTCGATCATTTATTTTACTAGTTCTACGATAAAAATAAGGGTTTTAAATACCGCATTCCCGAATCCGGTATGTTCTCAAACCATACAATCTTGCAAAGTGATATTAAATGTCAAATTGTGTATCTTTGAGCAGTAAGAAAAAGATCTGGTAGGACTATTCCCACCGCGCTTCAACACATATTGCACATTAATAAGTCAAAATATGTACAAAATGTTATCGGAATGTCACTGTACAATCCAATGTTCAATGCATATGCATTACCTACTGTTTTATTCTTGCTTTAGCATGTTGAAAAAAGCCAATGAATGAAAACCACCGTGATTTGGAATCAGAATTATGCATAATCGAATAATAGGACAAGTATAATAAAAAATAAATGTTTACAGGATTGTTGCGTAATAAGTTCCAGAATTTGTAATGTCATACATTGCTGTGATATTCGTTACATTGAATAAGGCATACATCAGTACATCTAGTTTATAAGTTGTCCCTCTGTTTAGAACCGATTCAATAAATCTGATCTCACCATCAGTTTGTGACTTATATATCTTTTGCCAGCTTATTTTAAAGAAAACGCAGTATCATCAAATGTGGTCGGAAACGGACTAAATATTTGTACATTCCTACACAATGTATCCTTTTGTCATCTTTTGACGAAGGAACTGCGATTGATAAAGAAGCAAACAACGAATCAGTCACAGTATCACACTGCATTTGATTCGCCAAGAAGGTCCGGTACAATTGATCCTAGTAAGCTGAGAAAAAAAATCATAAAGTATCAAATCAATAAGTGCACAATTGTTTGAAATAAAAAACAAATTCGAAATTCAGAATCATATTTGTTTTATTTTGAATTGAATAATTATTTAAAAATTGTTTTAAAGGGCTGTGAATAAAAATGTATTAATTGTTTAATAATCTTTCTAAAACTCGTAATGTATTGATCTTTTTCACTTGAAAAGTTACAAAACGATGAATGGACGGAATGGACAACTTGTACAAGAACATGTAACACCGGAATTCAAACTAGGACAAGAAACTGCAGCAAGGTGTAAGTGTTTTACATAACTTAAATGATTCATGCCTCTGCTTCATCTGATCCAGTGATTAATTTCAAATTATTAACATTTTACATAAATCCTTTTATTTGCAAATTAATGAAGGAAAGATAATAGGAAACACTTACAATGGCCCAACATTACAATCACATGCCGCAATCCACCAGGGAACTGCACATGAAAAACAATAAAATGACAAAAGATAAACAAACACAACAACAGGAACTCGGGATAGCCGGACTTGGTACCGGCACTAGCAACTAGCAACAGTTAGCGGTAGGGTTAAACCGGTTTATGGGTACCCAAATTTCCCCTTTCTCTATCCCGTTTCCCTATAGCATAAAAACATACAAATAAAACCCAATTATGGTAGACAACTAACTCCAAGACCACAATCTTGAAAGGGAAAGAATAAGACGAAACGTAATTAAGACAGATGGGTCAATGAGTGCTCGCCGCTAAACTGCTGGCTAGCTCAAGGAGTCTAGTCTGCTGGTAAAACACTGTCGCACTACAGAATAAAAATCAAATAAGGGTTTTGCAAAGAATCATCATAGATTTCAGTAGACATCGGTAAGAAGCCAGTATAACTGTAAAATCTTCAGGTCATTGGATCCCAAAGCCAATTTAACGGAATCGTGAAGAATATCTGGTCAATATCCCTTATTACGTAAAGAATGTAGGTTACGTCCCAGTTTTCCTGGATCTTTTATCAGTTTTTTGACATTTTTAACAACATTTCCGTAAAAACGAGGGTGAGAAATGCCCTAAGTAATTAGCTGTTGGCGAGTTGCATCATATTTAAATATCAAATGTTCATATCTTCTATAAAACTTTCTAAATGTGTTCATCAATCTATGAAATCTGTCACCTTGTTGTAAAAGTTTAGATGTGGTAGTAAGATTGGGTTTATTAAAGTCGTCAAGAGTAGAACAGACGCGTGCGAATCGTACCAGTTGAGATATTTACAACCCGTATGATGGAGCTACAGGAACGTCGCCATCAAGAAAAGGAGAATTAGTAATAGTGTAATCAAAATCATCCCCTTTATCATAAATTTTAGTGAGTCAACGACGATAGTTAGATCGAGAAATGGGCAGTATTTAGAATCACTGTTTGCTTTATTAAGTTTCAGTTCCTGTAGGTAAATGAGGTTGACATAGTCTAAAACTGGGGATTGGCAATAGTAAGGATATCGTCGATTTACCTGCTGTTATCGTTGACAACTGAAATAAGTTGATCACTGTTTTGTATGGTTCCATCCTGTAGTTTTTTCATAAAGTCCCGTTAGTAACCGAACAGGAAAAGATCTGCAATGAGAGGTGCGCAGTTTGTATCGATGGGAATTCCAATGACGTGTTGATAAACGATGTTGCCAAAACAAACAAAAATGTTGTCTAACAAAAGATTTAGTGCTTTAATCATGTCATAGCAAGTCCCGGAACAATGATTCTTGTCAGGGATGTTAGAGAAGAATCCTTGCTTTTTATTACAAAATGAACTGTAGACCAGAAAATTTGAAAGTCCCAATTTAGATTTAGCCAATTTATGTGGAAGGGTTGTATAAAGTGTAGAAAAATCATAACTGTCAATAGATGAAACTGGTGTTTTTATTGATTTCAGTTTATCTAAAACTTCAATATTTTTTACACCCCAAAAGTAATTTACACCAGAGTTTATTCACAGTATTTGATAACTAACTTTTTAACACAGGTGAATGCACTGGTTAAATGGATGGATAAATTAGTGGTAGAACAGTTACTCGATGCCGAAATGATACAAATATCCATTTATATATCATAAACTTAAGACCTTGTAATATTTTTACAATATTGCAAGTTCGAGGTAAACAAGTTATGTAAGAGCCGAACAGATTGATTGCTTATACCTTCCACTATGATGGCACTTATAAACCAACAATACCACATTTGTATAATTGTGACCCACACATAATCAACCCAAACTAAGCATGAATTAATTCTAACATTACTTCAGTGGATTTCATTAACGATAAATTGCAACAATAAGCCCCCCGGTAACACAATTATAGGGTTACTGCATTAATATTAAAAACGATTTTCTTTTAATACTTGCACTTTTGTATGAGTAGCATTTTTATCCTTGTATCTATAATTGTAGGGACGAACATTGTTCAGAATCAGAAAATCAAATCGGAGTTTGTAATCAACAGGTAAGTACAATAATTATTGTTTATGTGGAATAACAATGCCAATTTCAAAGAGCGATATGATCTGCAATATAGGAGCTATATATTAGTTTGCAGTTTTGTTCTTTAGATACAGACAAAAATTAAAACATATAAATTTAAATACAATGTAAAAAAAATAACAAAAAGCATATACAAAGGCCGAAAATAACAATAACATGCAACAATCCACAAGGGAAATGTAAAAGAAAGACAAACTAACACAAACATAGAAACTCGGGACAGCCTGACTTGGTAACGGCACTAGAAAACTCAAGCGGTAGGTTTAAACCAGGGTTAAACCAATTGATGGCAACTAAAACAATCATTTTTTTATATCAGGTCGATTAAGTCATTAATCATTAATCGTATCCGGCGCTTGAAAACATCTATGAAAACTAGAACGCCCAGCATATTTGATGATCCTCTTGTTGCTAAAACATTGACAAACCTCCAGGAAAAATACGTCATAGTACCTGCAGACAAAGCTTCTAACAATATTGTGTTTGTATGCAAGAAACACTATTTAGACTCTTGTTAAGGAGATGGGTATTGACACTTCATCTGGCAATCTTACTTATTCACCAACTACATTATCAAGGGACGAGATAATCACAAATCACACTTCTGTGTTAGCATCATTCGGTATAAAAGTTGATAAGAATAACAGTTATCTCCCTTATATTTACTGGGTGCCTAAGCTTCACAAGAATCCCTACAAACAGAGATTCATTGCAGGATCTCCCAGATGCACCACTAAGCCCCTATCCAAACTCCTTACCACTTTACTGACTGCAGTTAGAGATGGTCTAAAAAGCTACTGCGAAAAAGCCTATTCCACGAGCGGCATGAATCAGATGTGAATTCTTAAAAATTCCAAAGATCTCCTTGAACAGCTCTCCTCAAACAGTCTCGCATACTGCAATAGCATTCAAACTTTTGATTTTTCTACCCTTTATACAACTCTTCCCTATAATAAACTTAAAGCAGTAATTTCCGATCTCATACATCAATGTTTTTGTACCAAAAACGGAGAACGCAGGTATTCCTATCTAGTAATAGGAAAAGATAAAATCTGTTCCAAGATAGTGGTCATTGAGTTAGTAGTCTACCTGTATTGGGTTTTATTCACGTGTTTATGATACTATAGGGAAACGGGATAGAGAAAGGGGAGGTTTGGGTACCCATAAACCGGTTTAACCCTACCACTGGCTTTTGCTGGTGCCGGTACCAAGTCCGGCTATCCCGAGTTTCTATCGTTATTTATGTTTGTCTCTTGTTTTCATTATTGTTTTTCTGGTGCAGTTTGCTTGTAAATTGTGGTATGTGATTGTAGTTCCTGGCCATTGTAGGTGTTTGCTGTTTTCCTGTTTTTGTAATTTTATGATCCCTTTAGTCACAACTGCAGTGTGGAGTTGGTAAAACTATTCCCCGTGATTGTGGTGTTTAAGGGTTTTTTTTATCCGAGTACAGAAGGCATTAGCAATGACCGTCAATTCATAGTTGCAGTGTCATGATTTGCAGTAATTTGTAAAGGTGGAAATATTTTTGACGCTCATGGTACAAAATTTGAATAATTTAAAACAACGCTGTATCAAATCCACGATTACACACTCATCAAACTCTCATCCTTCTACTCTACCTCTTCCAGCACTTAATCCTGTAGTCAGATTGACACCGTTAAAGATATCTAAAATATGCCAAACCATACAAAAATCTAAATTCACTACAGCCTCCATTTACAACAAATGTAATCGTGGATTTTCTAAAATTTTGAAGTGCGACGCCAGGAAATGTGTCACTTGTCCTCGCCTGGTCCAGGAGAATACTGTAAAATCTACTGTCAATGGCAGGAATTTTACCATCAAATTCCCCGTTGATATCTCCTGAAAAACATCCAGTCTGGTTTATTTAATTACCTGAACTAAGCCAGGCTGTGGAATCCAGTACGTTGGAGAAACTGGGCGTCCATTACAACGACGTACCCAGGAACACATGTATCGCATGCGTTTTCCTAAGAAATTTAGATCATACATTTATCAGCACTGCAATATTTATAAGCACGACAGAAAATACATTAAAGTGCAGCCTTTAGAACTTGTCGAAAAATCCCCCGATCAATCTAAGAGACAATTCGTAAGATCTAGAAGGGAAAGTGAACTGTCGTGGATCAAAAAACTTCAGACAGCTTACCCATTAGGGTTAAATGACAACATCATGGGTCAGGGTAACATTTCTCAGCATGCTTCAATTGACATCATCGGTATTTCTTCTCCGAAGTTACGACATCGTAGATCACATGGCCGAAAAGTTAATTATAATATAAAAAACAAACGTAAAAACCTCATCAGTGTTAAAGATCTATATACTGTTTTCAAAAACAATGGGCGGCATGGTTTGTTCACTAAACTTTGTTCTATACCTGTCACACATCTTTATAAAATCTCTCTAGAATGTGATACAATGTCTGTTAATAGTCCNTTGAATTTTTGATCGACAACATTTTTGTTGAATGTGGAGGCCGTGTTTTTCAACAGACAATAGGATTCCTATAGGAACAAATTGTGCGCCACTTTTAGCTGACCTTTTCCTTTTTTCGTTTGAAGCAAAGTTTTTATAAGGGCTGATACAACAGAAACAAAAACAACTAGCCCAGACTTTTAATATCAGCTTCAGATATATAGACGATGTACTTTCTCTTAATAACCCAAGATCTAAAGAATATTAACATCGTATCTACCCCGATGAACTTGAAATTAAAGAGACAACCGATTCTGCTTCATACCTTGACCTTTTGTTATACATTGACGAACATGGACGTCTGAAATCTAGATTATATGACAAACGTGATGATTTTGACTTTCCAATTGTGAACTTTCCCTTTCTCTGCAGCAATATACCT
>MJUU01046014.1:230873-268962 GCA_002080025.1 Modiolus philippinarum | reverse complement strand
CAACACGAATTGAGACAGTATGACAAAGACAAAACAAATAAACAAAAAAGAACAAGAACGTCATAAAACAAAAGCACTAGCAGTGTGAACCCCTATAAAAACTGAGGTATCATCAGGTGCCCCGGAAGGCTAAGCATGATCTGCTCCACGCGTGGCACCCGTAACACTGCCAGTGAAAAGTCCGGTTTTGTCACACTCGGTGTTCGTCAGTCCGGTAACAATCTCTGGATCTACCCAAAGATATCTGTTCTGATAATTATTCTGAAATTCATGACTCGGTGTAGCATATTTTTATTTGGACTTTTACTGTGGCAACAGTAAAAGTCCAAATAAAAATATGCTACACAAAGTCATGAATTTCAGGACTACATCACAAGAAAAGATCGGATCGACTAACCCCAAGATACATTTAAGTTTTCCATAACTCTGTGTTGTGATCACAAAACAAACGAAACGGATGGGAACAAAACTTCTATTCATTACAGGCGATAGCCAAAATATCAAATTCCGTTTCACTGTATAACGAAAACTCTCATTCATGATCTTCTTATGCAATGCCTGTATACATGTGAAAAATATCTTGCAATTACTTATTCATCAAATATATATAAATATAACTGGAATGTAGACCTATCACTTGTTAATTAATAATGACGAACTTGTCTGCATTCGATATAATCTAATCACGCCGATATTGGCTTTTCTTAAATATTTTTGATTGAAATTCTGCAGATTTGCGCCAAATAGTCGGTTTTTAACGATTGCATGTGATTCCTGTTACTGTCTGAACAATGTTATCGCTATAATCACAGGCAAATATTACAAAAACTGTTGGAATGTTTTCTCTTAACAGCATTCTAAAGTTAGAGAACAATTGATGGCATCCAATCAAACATACTATAGGGTTAATAACAGGCCCCATCAATTGCCCAATAGATGTATAGTCAAATTTTATAAAGGACCACGGTAATGATAGACAAGACATTTACGAGCCGAAGAAAGGTGAGAGAAATGTTTCAGGCGGACAATGCATGTTGACAAATATAAACTTTTATTCGAAAATCGTAAAAGCAGTGGGAAACATGCCTCAAGCACATTCGCAGTCAGTATACATCAAATTTAATTTTCTAACAATGGACATTAAGTTTTATTTGTCTGGTAGACGTAGCAGGTGTAAACATGAAAGTCCTAAAACGTTTAAATGTGATGGAATAATTAATTTTCTCTGTATACACGGCAGTTGTACACGGATACGCGACAGTTGTACCCGGAAACTCAAAGTGTCATTTAATTAGACTGAAACAATTGAGCTTATAATATTTTATTTAATGTAAATATTGACCCGGTTTCATAAAACCCATATATTCCTATATTGACCGTCAATAGGATAAAAGATGCTTTTGTTTGTGGTGTAAATGACTAAAGTATTTGCTTCAGCCTAACCTAAGATTTCATTTCGGTTGACATTTTCCCCCATGGTTTAGCACATACTTTGTCATTTCGGAAGTTGACAATTCTGTTTGACGATTATTGTTATTACCTGTACTACTGTATTTTTTAGGAGGTTTTAAAATGTGTTACTTAATACAGATGTGTGATTTCTGAAACTTGCACGCAGTTTCAAAAGATTAGTTAAATAACGAAACAGATAATGACATTGTAATATAAATGTACATATATCTCTGTAAATGACCATTTCGACTATCTATGTCAGCATGTGTTTCGACTTCTTGACATTCTAATCGTTAAAAGTGCATATATTGCTTTATTCGCCTTGCAAAATGTTTTGCCAACGACAATTTTGTATAGAAATCAGGTTCTGACGCCAATACAAACATGCCAGTAAGTTTTATGAATGAATGTCGTTAGAATTTTGCTCTTATCTTCGTTCCTTCACGAGATAAAGTATTAAACGTAGTTTATTTTATGTTTGAAAACACATCAATTTTACGCTGGAAATAAAAATGAACTATTAATGACGCGCTTACTCGAACCTAATTTGCAACGTTATACAGGATAATCTTTAGATACTAGGATAACCTAGGAACGAAAGAATGATAGTTGAATAAGATCAACCTATATACAAACTGTTAGTGAAACGGAACTTCGAATTGAATTTACATTGAAAAGTCCTGTTTTGTCAAATCGGCTTCACCTAAAGTCTGATTTTTATTTGAATAAGAAACATACAGTCGGACAGATTCTTGTGTTTTTTGTAAACACAGTTGACTTTACGTATGCAAAATAACTTTCACATTTTGAGACGTATAATCCTAAACCTCTGAAAATATTTTCGGGAAAACACCAATCATTGATGATGATTGATTGCTTATTCAGAGTTTTGCGTCCAGTGAGCAATATTAAAGTAATATCTCGCACCGATTGTCTCCAATTATTCGCCATCATGCATCCATGTTATGATCTGACTACAGTACCCCGTATCGACAAGGCAAGCTTGTGATGCGTAGACTGCTTTTAACCCGATGCATCCATGTTATGATCTGACTACAGTACCCCGTATCGACAAGGCAAGCTTGTGATGCGTAGACTGCTTTTAACCCGATCCCCTGAAAAGCTTGTGATGCGTAGACTGCTTTTAACCCGATCCCCTGAAAACTTATTTATGGGGATGGGGGTTTAGGGTGTCATGCGATTGACAATAGAACTTATGAGGATAAAATGTATAAACATTTTGCACAACTTTTGCAAGAACGGCTTGAATAGTTTTTGAGTAACTTTTTAACAAAAAATTTAGTTCTGTTATAAAACATTTTGATACCACTGGGTGCTCAAGGGTTTACGTCCATCCAGTGGTAAGACTAGTCTGACATGAAAATTTTGCCTTCTTTTGTTCCAAATTCTAATCCCTTAAAAATACTTTATAAATATTTTAATGTAACGATTTGGTCTTCCCTTTGCAAGAATTGCTGGTCATGGAGTAAATATTCCACAAAACGCTATATACTAGTTCAGGTATTGCACATCTCTCACAAGAAATGTTATAAGAGAAGCTGTAGTTCCTGGGTCCTTACGTCTGTAATTTTATATCTAATGGCTCCATCGTACGATTTTTTTCACCGCGCCAGTGAACATACTGTATGTACCAATACTCTGTTTGTATGCACAGAGTCAAGTTACTCTCTACTTGCCAAGCAATCTGTAAGTTTAAAGTGTATTTTTGAGACTGTATAACTATTGCATATTTGCAGAAAAAAATTACAAATACAATCGAGGCACTTCAACTGTGCATATTTTGCAAATGTGTTCTTGAAAATGAACGGAAAATTTGACGGTAACGTAGAACGCCTGTATCACGTCGACTTACATAGTATTTTGCATATACCTAAGTCTAATGAAAAAATAAAGGGATATTGAGTTAATGTACATGGGACAAAATCCCTATAAATACATGGTAGGATAAAGCAAATGGAACAATGCTTTAATTGTTGTTCTTCATCTTTCCTGTCTGATCGTAGATACAAGGAAAAAGCGATAAACAAATTGAATGAGGCCAACAAAACAAGCCAGTAAATCTTATATATAAAAGCAAAGGGATACAGAGTATACAAAAAACTACCTTCTGGGCTTTGTTTAGGGGGTTAAAGTAAAGTGAATTATTTACACTTTCCATTATACCGTGAAGGAATACTGATTATTTCATCTTGATGTTTTGGGGATTGTCACCGGATATATATTTTAGGGAGGCACGACGAACTCCATAACACGCACGTGTATCCGTAAGCAATAAAGGGATATGGAGTTAATGCACATGAGTCTCTACAATTACATGGTAAAGGCAATGGAACAACGCTTTTATTGTTGTTCTTCATCGTGAAGTCACCATGAGGCCTTCAACAATGAGCTTTACTCATACCTCATAGTAAGTTCCACACGGCCCCTAGCACCAGTTTGAGCGGAATTCATTAATTTATTGCTAGCTGTCGAGCAATGCCATATCCATGTTTTTACCCATGGATGCATGCGGGGTCGTCAGCAAACATAAAGTTAACTGGCAAAGTGTTCTTACAATCGCTGTCATCCGTTGCCCGACAAAAAAACCAACAGAAGACAATCACAACACTTAAACAACCATAGGGTACTCGTCGAGTCAAAAGTAAGAAAATTTGGCACAATATGACCTTGATATGTGGGCACAATAAACAGGTAGTCAGAATAACAATTTGAAAATACAAAAAATAAAAAAATGTCAATGCCATGTCTTCGACCGTCTTGTGAACGGTGTGATACGCCAGATTTCCAAATGGTTTTAGCAAACAGAGTTATATTTGTAGTATTTTTCAAGTTAAACATCATTTATAACAAAGATTAATGTAATTTGGTGTAGTACAGATTTATTTAGACTACCGAATTTGGTATTAAATTGTCAGTGTATTTAAATTAACAGGGATAAAAAGAATTTTCAATCTATGATCTATTTCACCACCATAATGTGTCAATCAACGTGAATAATGGTGTTTAGGAATTTTAATTACACTTTGATGCGCTAAATTTCATCAATTTATTAATAATTTATCAAAATTAAACATGTTCTTTTATTATTGCACAAGAAGTTAGTTGCTCCTTAAGTAAAAGATCTGTCCCTAAATGTCGATTTATGATTTTATATCGACCAATGATTGGTTATTTATTATGTCAACTACATATGAAATATGTAATTCAATAGGTAAAATTTTATAATACCTTCCGCTGGTTTGTAGATAATCTTGAGGGTGTCTACAATTGCAGTCGTCCCTTTTATATTTAGCTTACCTGTCCAGGTGAAAAAAGGTGTATTGCTTAACACACCTGAGATTTTTCATTGTAGCAGACTTATACTTATGGTTATGCTTTTGTGTTAATGCAACGTATTCTAACTTCGGACTGGACTAACATGAAATATCGAAATCTCAAATGTAGACTTTAATAAACATTATTTATTTGAAATGCGATTTTAATAAATTTATTGCTTAAACAATGGAGTATAATTGGATTATAGTAGCGGTAGTGTTAATGGTGAGTACAATAAAATTAGCAAGTGTTCAAAAATGTGTATTGAATTGAGGTAAAAAGCAAAAACTAAATAAAAATCTATAATAAAAAGTTATAATAATTGATATGTACACGTTACATGACAAGTTGTACTAATTACAAATGTCAGCGAAGTGACAGAAAACGACGTGATAGACTTATGGTGATGAATGGTAATTTACGACTAAATTACAATTTATTGTCTTCAGTCTTCCGACAAATCATCATTGCATTAAATAGCGCTTAATTTTACTTGTGCTGTGACTAGCATTATTCCAATTTCACCTCAAGTATAGAGAATAGCGTCTTTTCCATTTTGCATTTTATAGAGCAAAACTCAGTAAATCTATACAGTTTTATATAGTGTTGCAATTTTTTATTTTCAATATTTTTCCCTTTATTTTTTATTTTCATTTATTTTGATTTGCTTTATCTAATAATAAAGAAATTCCGGTACTGCAGATAATTTCAGTTTTGACGATGACAATTTGGACAATAGCACAGTTTGATGAGTAGCAGTTTTGTAATAATTTTACAAGCTAAAACATTTTTTTAGTTATGGACAAGTCTTTGTTAGATTGATATTTTTAAATTTAAAGTGACATTTGTACGACGCAGTTATTAATTATATATCTACAATATAGAAATTCAACATTTTTCGTGATTTATTTACAATATAAATAAAATATTTGTTAATTCAAACACTGTGGCAGTTGTGGGTTTGGATTAAATGTCTTTCGAACTTCCGAATAACCGGTATGATTTTTTTTAATTAAACGTGTGTCCGTATGGAAGGTCACTGCGATCAATAAAGCGTAAACACGACAGGAATGTAGTCTGGTACCAGTTTTATCCTTCTTCTGGGAACTTTTTCCGTCTCATTTTTCGAAAGTCCTCGTGACAAGGGAAAACTCGATACAATCAAGCTTTCTTCACAGAGAACAGAAACATAGGCATTAACAAAGTAGTACTAGAATTTCTCTGGAAGTACTACGCTAAATATCGACAGAAATCAAAGCAACATATTTTTTAACTTCGAAAAAAAACACGTCTTAATAAATATCGATTTTACCGAAGCGAATTCAGAATTTGAACTTAAAAATGCTTAAATCAACCGTGGACACGTTAGTGTACATATAAGAAGACATTATATAGTACAGCGGAAGCAAAATAACAGTCAGAGGTGTGCATGCCTGGCTTTTCAACATACATTGTACAGATACCTAGGTATAAATAAACACACATTAGCATCATACATTTGTCTTTAGCAAAATGTTATATATGTTTGATATGTTCTGATTGATACATGATTGATTGCAATAGTTTTAGAAAATTGTCTTGTTAGGGTTACAACGAGACCGAGAGACACCATCAAAACATGTCGAAAGTTTTTAGGAAAAGTTGATTTATTGTTTCATATGGTAAAAAATACCTTGTCAAATTTCTTACATCAAACAAAAATTATGTCAGTTTGTTGGTTAAATTTACAGTATTTCATAATGGCTTCAACAAAATATTTACTGATATCAAATTTAGGAAGAAAAGTTCGCACCCGAGCGTAATTTAAATCCCTTTTTCATTGTACAAAAGATTATGCAGTTTACCTCATAAACATATTTAATGTACATACATGAATAAATTACTATTAACTGCATCGCGACTGCACAATTCTGCATGGTTCATTATGTTATGCATAAATTTGACTCGTTATTTGTCATTTTACCAAATGCACTGAAATAAATTTAGAAATGTTTTGACAACATATTTAAAGGTAATTTACATGACATTTTTCAGTCTTCAGTATAAGGTTTTGAAGACAACATAACGCACATTTGAGACAAGTGATACATTTTGATTTGTATTAGAACATCTCAAATGCAAACATGCTGAAAATCTATAACAACCACTTTTGCAAACTCTTGCTGATTTTGTATTTCCGTTTGGTTCGTTATTCTCAGTTAGCCTTTATACATATTTATGGTACTCTGAATGTTGATATCTGAACCCGAAGGAGACATGAGTTGTCGAAATGACCATCTACAGAAACTTAATTCCATATCTTTCTTTATTTATTACAACTTGTTTGGTGCCTATGCTGTTGGACTGATAATACCCGATCACAAACCCAGTAATCAAGTACTTTGTACAATTTTACTTTAGAGCTTTACGTATAGAATCGTATTGGCCAGAGCTTGTACCCTTTTACTTTAGAGCTTTACGTATAGAATCGTATTGACCAGAGCTTGTATCCTTTTACTTCAGAGCTTTACGTATAGAATCGTATTGACCAGAGCTTGTACCCTTTTACTTTAGAGCTTTACGTATAGAATCGCATTTGCCATAGCCAATAGAGAGTTAGCCTCATGTATGTCAAAGTGGAAATAGCCCCAATCCCAAGTCAAAACAAAATTTAAGCGATTTTATAATATATGCAGTTTACATACATGTTGCATACATAACCACAAAATATTGTACATAGAACTACAGTCACACGGCAGTTAATGTCATGTATACCACATGTAAATGAAATTACATCATTAAAATGTAGTCGTCTTTGTTTCTGAAACGTCAATAACGAATAACACGACATAAAAGACTTTGAACAGTGTCCAATTTAATTTAGTATTACGATCAGACCGATAAATATTTCCCAACAAAAACATTGCTGGGAAACAATATCCCATATAATAGTGTAAGCCATTATAGATTTAGTTCATTTTGAGGTAGCCAAACTATACCGATTTAAAATGCAGTAAATTACATCAGAGTATTTCAGTTAAATGCATGTAGGATTTATTTATTTGGCATGTATTTTTTAAATACAAGGGACATTGATATTAGGGTTTTCTGTATATCAATTTCTACGATACATGTATTAGTTAATGACATTTTTTTAAGGGATTCCGATATGACACTTAGTTTTTATACCCCTGCAAACAAAGTTTTGGGGGTAAATAGGAATCACCCTGTCCGTCCGTCCGTCCGTCTGTCTGTCCGTCCATGTACCTTATCAGCGCATGTTCTCCTAAACAGCTGCTTGGATTTTGATGAAAAGTTACACAGTTGTAGTACACCACCTGAAGATGTGCATGAAGTAATATGGTTGCTGCCCGAAATTTTGAAGGGGGATAATTTGTCTTTGAATATTTTCTGGAAAGGGGGGTGACCTTGTCAGCACATGTTCTCCTAAACGGCTGCTTGTATTTTGATGAAATGTTACACAATTGTAGTACACCACTTGAAGATTTTCATGAAGTAATATGGTTACTTTCTGAAATTTTGAAGGGGAGAAAGTTCGTCTTTGAATATCAAAAATCTGGCAAAATGGGGAGGGACGAACCTTGTCGGCACATGTTCTCCTAAACAGATTCTTCGATTTCGATGAAATGTTGCACAGTTGTAGCACACCACCTAAAGATGTGCATGAAGTAATTTGGTTACTTCCTGAAATTTTGAAGGGGAGATAATTCATCTTTGAATATTATCTGGTAGAAAGGGGACGAACTTTGTCTGCGCATGTTCTCTTAAACGGGTATTCAGATTTTGATGAAATGATACACAATTGTAGTATACCACCTGATAATTTGCATAAAGTAATATGGTTGCTGTCCGAAATTTTGAAGGGGAGATAATTTTTCTTTGAATCACTTCTGGAAAAAAGAGGGGAGGTATATCAATGTGTCCTTACTTGTATTGTGTCCACATTTGTACTGACACCACAAATGTATTGTGTCCACACAAAATTAAATTTACACTTGCCATATTGATTCAGGGTTCAAATGGCTGCCATTCGGCGACAGCTCTAGTTACATACACTTGACAAAAGTCCTCAAACACATGTAAATTGTTGCAAAGCGACTAACACAACAGTTTATAAATTTGTCGTGACAATATAATGGCATAAAAATATCCAATTATCTACATCTTTGAACCATTCATCTATCGTTATTTCGTAAATAAAATTATAGGGATTCACCTGACACAACTTTTTAAGTTCTCATATAGTGGTTCCCTCCCCGTTTCAAAATGTAAAGACTTAGAACTACTTTATTTTGTAAGTCCAATGAATACACTTGCTGCTTCAATGTGTATTTGTCTGAGCTTTTGGCTTTTTATAATCTCGACATCCAACTCAGCAGTACATGTATATCAGTAGTGGATCCAGACTTTCTGCTAAGGGGAGGGGGACCAAAAGTTTTTTCCATAAAGGTGGGCTGGACCCAATTTAAAAAAAAAACCCTAGGAATTTTAAATATTTTTCAACCTAAGGGGGATGGGGCACCCGACCCCTCTAAATCCGCCACAGGTATATCTAAATGACGAATAAAAATCGCAAACATATTTAGCATTTTTTAAATGTTTAACCAAATTTTGAAATGTTATCTATGTGCATCGACCACGTTTCTCCAGATGAAAAGTATTATCTAAATGTTTGTTATTTTCAACAATGCTAACTTTTCGTTAATTTGTAAAATAATTAGGTGATAGTTAGTTTTCGTTGTGTTTGTTACTTTCGCCCTTTTTGGATTAAAATTAACTTGCTATTTATTTGAATGTAAGTTTGTTTTTAAGTCAGATCGACCATTTAATTTAATTTATTTCTGTGCATGTAGTACATATGTAATTAAGTCCTTTACAAGTCTGTGTTTTTATCTATTGCCGTTTTTGCCGTGTCTTCGGACTTCGATTTTTGTAGTCATCGCTTCCCTTGTTCCTTTGGTATTCTACTGCCGTTGTTACAAAATATGCTACATACTTGTCATCAGCAATGAATATGTACATATCATAATGTCGTTTATAAGTAGAAGGAATAATTAAGATCCAAACAACTGACCTTGTAGTACTGCAGCTAATATACAATATTACAGGGAAATTGATTATTGAAAAAAAAACAATATATTTGAGAGATAATCTTACGCTATCATTTTCCGTCTTACTAAAAACAATGTACATAGATGATATATAAAACTATAACGCACTTCAAACTTAAGCTTCTTTCAGAGAAAGTATAGATTTGAAACAAAGACTTGTATTTTTTTTTTCAAAAAGACACTAGTAGATGCTTTTGCAATGCCAAAGTTCAACTTAATATTTGACAAGATTTTTTTTGTTGCAAGTCATTTTAAGTGTTAAGAGTAACCCTTCATGAGTCACCTTGAAATGAAAAAAATGTGGAAGTTTGTGTCATCGTAAATATATAGGTAGTACAATAACATGCTAAACAAAATATCAAATTACATCATAACACGAGGAAACTCCCCAAAACAATATTTTTAATGCTTGAAGACACAAGATTGCAAAGATATAAACCTGGTCGTTAAATCTATAATAGGTTAAATAATTACGAAACGGGTCATTTTAGACAACATAGTTCTATCATGTATATAGGGACAATGCTATGAATTTCATATATGGGAATAAATTGACAAAATGTGGATAATTGTCGAACTTGATTACAGATAAAATTAGGATATCGGGTATTTGTAACGAGACATTGGATCCCTAACCTCGGTCTGATATTATCAAAGATACAAATGGCGACCGAATTCTTTATGGTCATTAAAGGGGTTACAGATGGAGATCGAATAAAATACAAATCAGATAAAAAGATACATGTAGCATAGGTTTTGTATAAATGGATTTCACCTGGAACTTATTTGGCTTGTTTCCCTGAGTTGTTTCATCGCCGCACAAATAAAAATTTGTGATGACATAACCAAAGAAATGCTATACAAAATCTTTTATCTTTTCGTTAAAGAGCCCCAAAACGACATAAAAGCTTTATAACACGTCTGTATAAGGTAATGACTCCTTTTATGAATGGAGAGTCTTTTAAAAAGTACAAATCGTATTGCAGACTTTGTGTCAATATTTACCCAAGTAAATATGTGTTTGTACAAAAACAAGCAAATTGTATTTTGATGTTCGGTTTTTCTTTTTAACGTTTTTGTACTTACATTTAATCTGTCATAAGGATATACATGTAGTGAAAAAAGCTTTATCCATGTTTCAAATTTACAATATCAATAAAAGTAATGAAATCAACATTTCCCAAAGAGCCATTTACAACTCCTAGTGTCCGTGTGTCTTTTCTTCTACTTTTATCTGAATACTGTGGAAAGCTCATTCTAGAATGGTGTTATCGAGTTTAGAATTTTTCGTCAAGGATTTCTCAGCTTGTGTTTGCAGTAATGATTTGATATTTGGTGTGAAGCTTTGGTATGATGAGTTGTACTGTGTCTCCCCTTTTCAAGTCCGTCACTCGTCTACTTTATGTTTGACGATAACTTTGATTTTTACCCATTATAGCCATATATTGAAAATTTTCGTCAAGGATTTCTCAGCTTACACATGTAGTAATGATTTAATATTTGGTCTGAAGCTTTGATATGATGAGTTGTACCGTGTCTACGCTTTTCAAGTCCGTCACTCAACCACTATCTGTTTGACAATAACTTTGAGTTTTCCCATTATATCCAAATATTGAAATTTTTTTGTCAAAAATTTCTCAGCTTGTGTATGTAGTAATGATTTGATATTTGGTACGTAGCTGTGATATGATGAGTTGTACCGTGTCTCCCCTTTTCAAGTCCGTCACTCATCTACTTCCTGTTTGATAATACTTATCTGGCGGGGGCATCCATGTCCCATGGACACATTTTCTTTTATTTTAATTATCATTTATACCTCGCACTGTGGTTTTCTTTTTCTGCGGCCCATGTTTTCTTTTCTCCTATCACTTGCAGTGTTCTTACAAAAGGTAATATTTTCCCATGTTATTACATAATAGATTTACGTATTTTGGAGTAGGATCAGTTTAATTCTGTTTTAAAATTGACTTGTTCTATAATCCTTGTAGTGCCATATAAAGCACAATATACATTTAACCGATTTTACAGAAATGCCTCTTTCTAATCCGTGGATCAACTATGATCTAATCTTTGAAAGAAAAATAGCTTAAATATTTCGAACATATCGATTAAGGATTCTACCAGGTGTTTGTTCTGTAATAGTTTATTTCAAAGTACTTTACAAATATTAAAAAAAAATAACATATTTATAAACAGATATTTCATTATCGGGAGGGGTATTTGCCAAAAAATTAAACATGCAGGGCGGTAAAATTTCCCGAGTCTGAAAGTCGACGGAAATAAGACCCAGACTTTTATTGCATTTCCAACGTCAAAGCTAGTGCATTTGAACTTGACGACTGGCGCACTCTGACAACGAAGACGTTGCTGAACTGTTTTTACAATATACTCTATCGGCTTGTTTGCTAACATATACTCGTGAAGCAGTTTTTAAAGTATCCATCGCCCCTATTTTATAACAGATGAGAGGATTAAGCTTTCCCACCACCTTCCTTTTCTATGCTTAGATAAATTTGGTGAATATTTTCCAAATCGCGTTTGGCATATTTGAGCGAGATCAATGTTCTTGTACGCAGCAACTTGTGTCACATCAACGTCAAACTAACATGATATATAAAAATAGCAATATATTGCTTTGACCTCATAACAATTTGTAATGTAATATTCATGATCCGTCCAGCTGTTTAATCTAACCCGGCGATTCTTCAAACATGATAATCTATAAATAATGATGACATTTTTTTTTTACAATTCTTATTGCTGTTTTCTAATCGTTGGCGAGGATATCAATTGCTCATCTTTTACGAAAAATGCTTACTTTGAGGTAAAATCATTTAAAATTTGTGCTTTTTTGACGAATTACTTTTATGGTCAAGGAAGTGGCAAAACTTTTATTGTAATTAAGTCAAGATTAACATCTCAAGCTTACACAATGTGTTAGATTCGTCGATGTGAAATGTCAATTGTAAGTATATATGACGTGAAGCAATGTTGTTTTTCAGGGAAAGGTAGAGAGCTTGGGGTGTGAATCCTAATTTCGACAAACTGAAAGTTTTGCCACTTCCTTGACTGCAGCAATATTACAATTGTTTGTAGATAAAAACTAGGTCAAATTGGCACACTGACAATTTATCTGATTTTAGTGTTGCTAAATGCGATAATAGACAATTTGTAACTCGCTTACTGATGCTTCAGTGGCTCTGCCCTTCCAAATCCCTGTTCAATAAAATATAACAGGTGACAAAACATATGTTTTCCTTTTCTCCCTTTAGAATTTGGACATTTTTAAAAGTTGAATGTTCTTGTTAGTATGAGAGTTATCGGAATCATTTTGCTCTTTTTGCCATTCGTTTAAAGATATTTTCACAATCATATCTACTTTAAAGAAGTAATAATTACATTTCATGAATATTCATTTGAATTCCGTCAGTTTGATAGGTGAACATCGATCACGTGGCATATCAATGTGAAGTTACAATTCCCATGAAACACATTTGACCACGTGTTCAAGTGGCGGATGAATTTGTAAAAATAGAATCCAAATGTACATGATGTACTTCCCTGTAAATAACGTTGTTTTTTTTTATTTCGGGTTTCAAATGTAATTATAAGAATTGAATGCATTATTTTGAAGTTTCATAGGGACTATGAAAGGGTTGACCGGGCGCACATTTTCAACATGAAGCGCTACCGCGCTTCATTAAAAATGTGCTTCGGTCAACCCTTTCATATCCCAATGAAACTTCAAAATAATGCATTCAATTCTTAAGTATGTGCATACAAAGTGAAAATGAAATCACTGGACCTTGTTAATTCCATTACATGAACAGAGATATGAAGTAATGAATTTAAAGATTAATTCTTAAGCTTATTGATACGACAGGAATTAGAGTTTATTGTCAAAAAGGGGTCATTACAGTACATGTGCGGCTACTGAGCTTTGTTGTTTCATATCTGTGCATTGTTTTTCTCCTGCAAATTTGTATCTAAGCTGAGTGAGATGTAACTTTTTCGTGATAAACATTTTTCTATACGCGTACTTGTAGATCGTTTTCACAGAACATTGCATATTAAACATGATAATTTATCATTAACCATTGACAAAAGAACAGAAAGAAATTATATTAGAAATATATAAGAACGTTCTCATTGAATGAACATGTAGAGAAATTTGAATGGCATGTTAGTTTATGCGAAAATGGTACAAAACTGGAATGACTATCAATGTGTTTTTAAACGCCCGTCGAAAGACGGACGTATTATGGTATATATACCCTCCGTCCGTCTGTCCGTCCGTCCGTTAACTTTTTGGAGATTTTTTCTGTAACCGCTCGACATATTGATTTCATATTTGGTATATGAGTATATCTTGGTGAGATACAGATCAAGTTCGAATTTGGTTCCGGTTGGTTGATTTTGTACAGAGTTATTGCCTTTGGACTTGGTGAAATTTTGAAAAATATAGGTTTCCGGAGTTTTTTTTCTGTAACCGCTTGACATATTGATTTCATATTTGGTATATGAGGATATCTAGGTGAGATACAGATCAAGTTCGAGTTTGGTTCCGGTCGGTTGATTTTGTACAGAGTTATTGCCCTTAGACTTAGAGAAATTTTGAAAAATGTAGGTTTTTGGAGTTTTTTTTTCTGTAACTGCTTGACAGATTGATTTCATATTTGGTATATGAGTATATCTAGGTGAGATACAGATCAAGTTCGAGTTTGGTTCCAGTCACTTGATTTTGTGCACAGTTATGGCCCTTGGACTTAGTGAAATTTTGAAAAATATAGGTTTTTGGAGTTTTTTTCTGTAACCGCTTGACGTATTGATTTCATATTTGGTATGTGAGTATATCTAGGTGAGATACAGATCACGTTGGAATTTGGTTCCAGTTGGTTGATTTCATACAGAGTTATGGCCCTTGGACTTTAATTTGATATTTGTTAATTGTTAAAAATTTCAAGTTGACAGTGGACGGGCGTATCATGCGCTCTTGGCGCAGTAGTTTATTGATAAATATGGATATTGTTAAGTTTTAAACTAAGTAATAGATGCATCAACATTCATTCAGTATTGTTATTAAATAAAACCCATTGTAATTTTAGTGCGATGGTTATACTCGTACGCACATTCATGATTCCCCGCCTAGGTGATGTGAATTCGAACCCAACTAACCTCAAAGAATTTTTAAGCAACACCAGGCAGATATATCATCTTGAATTTAGCATTCTTTTTGAATGAGTTTTATGAGTTAATAATTACTCTTCAGGAAAAATTGAGATAAATATGTAGGTACAACCCTTCCACATAATTTGATTAAATCCAAACTGGGTCAACTTATTAAATGGTCCTTTAAAGTTTCGGGTCTCCAGTTTATTTGCTGCAACAAAAAGCAAGGATTCTTCTCGAATGTTACTTACAACAATGATTGCTCCTGGACATGTGATTATATGATTAAGGCACTGAAACTCTTGCTAGACAACATTTATGTTCGCTTCGGCACCATTGTTTATCATCAGGTCATGGAATCCCCATGGGTACTAATTGTGCACATCTCATTGCAGATCTTTTTCTGTTCTGTTACGAACGGGACTTCATGAAAAAAAAACTACAAAATGGAGTAAATGAATAAGTATATCACTTATTCATTTACTCCATATCCTTTCGTAAAACATTATTTCTATTTTCAATGATAATAGCAGGTACATTAAAGATATCCTTGGAGAATAGACTACTAATTACATTTCACGCATATTCATGTAAATTCCGTCAATTTGATAGGTGAATCGATCACGTGTCATATTAATGTGAAGTTGCAATTCCAATGAAACACATTGGATCACATGACCAATTGGCAGATGAATACCTAATGTACAAGATGTACTTTACTTCCAAAAAAAATTGTCTTTTATATTTCGGTTTTAAAATGTAATTATAAGAATTGCGTGCATTATGGAATTATGAAAGTGTTCATTAGGTTCGTATTTTCAATTTGAATGGCGCTACCGCGATTCATTAAAATGTGCTTCAGTCAACACTTCTATACCCCAATGAAACTCCAAAATAATGCATGCAACTCTGAAATAAAGGAAACATGACTATACTTTCAAATGCTCATATCGATTATTCATTAAAAAACAACACTTTTATACCAAATGATTGTAAGGGACACAACGGAGAGGGGACAGCTACATGTAAAGTAAGTGAGAACCGAACCGTCAATCAAAAACGAATAATCCAAGGACAATGGCAACATCGGAAACAACAAAGAAACAGAGACACAACACGAGTACGGCACAGAAAAGAAAAATGAAGATACACACACACACACACACACACACACACACAAAGATGAACAACACGGACCCAATAATAAAAAAAATCATGGGTGAGATCAGATGCAGCATCTCCTGCTTCGCCGTGTTGAACATGTCAAATCCGGTGGTAAAGTCAACTAAACAAACTTTACTTGTAAAGGGAAAGATCTGTTGTCATCTGGGTAACAGATATCCCATAGCGGTCCACAAGATGGTGATGTCGACCGTAAAACTTCTGGAGGGATTACTTCAAGCTTTGGGTAACATACCCTTGTTTAAGCAGCCTATTTGTAAGCAACCGGGCTCTATCAAGGAAGTCACTTTATCGAACACAGCCTCTTGAATAGCGAATGAGCTGGGAGATGTAAACCTCCGTATGCCGGCGCTGTTGGTATGTTAATACAAAGAAAAGGGAAGTTGACTATTGGAAAAGTGAAGTCATCGCGTTTGTCGTACAGCTTAGTTTGAAGTCTACCTCTGTTGTCAATTTCAAGATGAAAGTCAAGGGATGAGGCCGATGTGGAAGTGTCTGTAGTATCCTTAATTTCGAGCTCTTGGATAGATTAGATGACGAAAATCACCGAAGCGAGAGTTGTTTAGTGACAAAATATCATCTTTATAACTGAAGCTAAAATTGAAGGATTTGGCCAGTTTTTTTTATCTTTATTTTGAAGAAGCCCTTCGCTGATTTCAGCCTTATAGGAGTGGAGAAACAGATCGACTAGCAGAGGTGCACAGTTTGTGCCCATAGGAATTCCAATAGTCTGTAGAAAAAGAAGTCTTCCAAACTGAACAAATATATGGTCGACCAGAAACTCTAAAATTTTAATCTCTTCTTCCTCTGTATATTTTTTCTCCGATTCGGAGTAGGCTTGTTCTCTACCTACAACAACGTACCTGTATCTTCATTCACCGTTCTTACGTAAGAAACATCTAAGAATTTAACCCTTCAGCCGAGATTTTAGTTGTTCATGAGGAATGATAGTGTAAAGTGTGAAGAAGTCGAAAGTTTTAATGCTGTTACAGTGTGATAATGATGTCAAGTAGATCTTTGAGTTTTTCAAAATCCACATTTCATTTACACAGCTTCTTAAAAAGCAAGTATATATCAGAGTATTTTTGAAGGCCCTCTTTAACAGCTGTCAAGATGGAGGTTAGCAATTTAGATATAGGCTTTGTAGAACATTTGGCAGATCCAGCGGTGTATCGTTCTTTTTATGGGTATTTATGTAATTTTGGTACCCAGGACAAAGAGGGGAGATCTGTGTCTTCATCCTTGGTGGAAATCCCGAAGGAAAGTATAGTTATTTGATTGTCTGATGTCACGGCGTCAGACAGTATTAGAATCAGAATAAGCACATCCGGTAATTCGTCCATGTTCGCATTGCATTTCGGTAAAGCATCCATTTCTGCATTGCATGACGGTCAATTAAGGTTACGACAATATCATTGCAATTTAATAAATTATCACTTACGATCGTGATTTTCATTTATTGATTTTTAAGCGATAATATTTTAAATGACATTACATACCACTCTTTAAGCGTGCTGTTTGCTTATAAATAAACACGCATTATTGAAAGTTATAATACTGGTTTTTGTCGGAATAAAAGACAAAGAAACCAGTTCGTTTCTTACGTATGTCCTTCCTATAGATCAGGAGAACCGCAATTGTTGAATTATATTGTGAGATTTGTTTGGTTACCGTAGCAAATATGAAGCGAGGAAATTCTGGAAAATCATTAAACAAAACATACCTATTATTGTCTAGGTAAAAGAATACTGACGTCAGACTAGCTTTTTGGAAAGTTAAGACCTGTTTTATATTTAATTTAACAACAATTAAGTTATTAGATATTTTCCAAATTTTATAGAATTTAAATTAACTATATGTGGGTTTCCATTTGGACACAACACTTGTAATTTTCGTGAAATCACGGAACTTCATTCCATGTTGATAAAATATTGAAAGAATTTATGTTGCCTTAAATGATGGTTTTTAATATTTGCTTTGTCACGTTTGTTTCCATAAATTTTCGTCTGATGGGTAAATAATAAATAAATTAGCTGAGTATAATGATGATATATGACTTGTTTATTAGGAATGTCTAGGTTTGGTGTTCTACAGGTTTGAAGTAGTAGCTATAAATAAATCTAAATTTCAAGTTGTATATTTTATTTAAGATTTTTTTTATAGAATTTTCAGCAAGTTCACATTTCAACCATGGTATTTAAACATGTATGACGTAATTTTTTTCTCACGTTTTTGCTGGTAGCTGTACTGTCTTGGTTTATGCAAAACCGTTTTCTGATTTTTATTCAATTTATTACATCACTGAAGAGACATAAGTTGTCGAAATCCGCATATGCAGAAATTAAATTCACAGTAATTTCGGTATTTAGTTATTTATCATTCAATTATACATTACCTTTTTGGTCATTCAAAATATTTTTTTTAATTTATTTTAAGTACACTTATAGTTTGATATTCGAAAAAAAAATATTTTCATTTACAAGTCAACATTTTGTGACTTTTAAATCCTTATTCCTTTATTCAGTTGCAGGTGTTAATCCAAAAGTGAAATTAAAACTTCAATTCTTAACAACAGATTTCACTTTTTACACCGCGAACAAATGCTATAAACATTTTTAAAATTGATTCTATCATTCTCAGTTGCTACTTTTTTCATTTAATTAATATATTACGTACACTTTCGACAATTACTGAATATTATACCCTGGTAAAGCATCGTAATTATATATCCACTTTCCATTAAAGTGAAAATATATCCCCATCACTTTCGATGTTATGTCACTCTGAAGCAATTGTGTCAAAGGTACTCTCGTAATAAAATAACTACCTGATTAAAAAAACTCGTGATAAAAAAGGTTTTGATTCATTTTTAAGAGCCAAGACGACTTAAATAAAACATTTAGCTCACCTTTGAAATAGAGATTCTGCCTTTTATGACAATACAATGAGTTGAATGGCATGAGAACATCTTGCTACATAGACTTTATTATATTGAACGCTATCATTACCAATTGTCATGTAATTGTAGTATAGATATCAAAACTCTAGCACCTTGTCCTTTCACCTTCTCTACACTGCTATATATACCCTTTCATTCTATAAGTGCTTTGGTCCTGAATGTCGACTTTTCATTTCCGTGCCTTGTCGTCAATCTTCAATGTGAGAAGCTCCATCTTAGATTTTCAAAATGGGTATTAGGTGTGTTGTCTGAACATGGTATGTTTCCGATGCATTTTGATGTTATAAATATCATAATACCGAAGTTACTGTTAATTTATAAAATCTTTAATAAAGTATTGGTACAGATTAGAAAACCTTGATTCTAAGTTTCCTTTACTTAAAGATGCATATAACTGCAGCAAATCAATTCATGAAAGCAACAAATTTTAATGGTATTCGATGATAGATAAAATATTAGATTATTTATGTATTAGCACCAACTGTATACATTTTAGATATTACAAATTTAAACAATTTCTTAAGAGGCAAATCTTTAGTGCCTATAAGAATCAGTGGCACATATTAAAAACCAGTTTGGAAGATGGAAAGTTACGAACACATTTCAAGTTTAAACACAATTTTGGTTTTGAAAATTATTTATAAAATATTAAAAATTTTGAACTTAGGAGATCAGTTTGTAAACTAAGGTTCTCATCTCATAAATTAATGATTGAAATTGGACGTTACTTAAAAATTGATAAGAATGCTCGTTTTTGTAATAAATGTAACTCTGGACAAGTAGAAGAAGAGATCAATTTTTTTTAATAAATTGTAATAAATTTAAAGAAGAGCAGAAAAATTTATTTGACACAGTCAATAAAGAAGTTAAAAACTTTATAAATCTTAATAGTGAGCAAAAATTTATGTATCTAATGATATCAGAAAATTCAAAAATTTTAAATGCAGTTGGAAAATTTATTCTTGATAATATGTAACTTTTTTGCTATATATTTTATATGCTATAAAATTTGATCACACTATCTCATTATATGTATAGCTATTTCTTATATGTACATGTGTATGTTAAATGTATTGTTTATCTACTATCAGTTGTTTCTTTTCCTTTTTTATGTATATGCTCATGTTGCCCTATGTTGGCCAGTGATTTGATAAATAAAATATGGTCTATATCGTCGTCTCATGTTCCTTATGTGTCATTGTTTTTCTGTGTACCCGTCATGCCGTGTCTCTGGACTTTTGATTAATGTAATTTTCACGTCCATTATACTGCCGTTGTTTCTTGTAATGTGATACGAGTTTCCAACAATGCAAGTGTAAGATATGCTTGTTTAGAATAGCTGTTCAGATAACTTCGTGTAATTGTTCTTATATACGCTGCATATATTCTCTGTAATAACTTTTTTCTTGAAAGGTTTTAGTTAAAAGGTTCTTGAAAGGTTTAAGTTGGGAATGTCTAGTGCTTTTCTGAAGGAACCAAGTCTTCTACTGTTTTTACTTTTGTTATTAATTATTTCCAATTCGATATGTTTTCCCTAACTTATAGAAAGAACTGTAAAATCAACCAGAAGGGACAAATTGAAAAAGTTCAAGTACTGTGAAATAATTGACTGTTTAAAACCTTTTCAGGCAAAATGATGAGACATGGGATTATACAGGGCAAGATTTCTTACTTCGACGTGCCGTCCTAATTACGCCATTAATATTGGTGTCGTGATCACAACACATACCAACAGCAAGTGAGGGGTCTGTTCTTACAGTTAGGTCTTCAATCTTATTTACACAACTAACGATTCATACCCATGGCAAGATTAGTAAGGGATCTCCTATTGCTTGGATCTTCAGTTCTATTCCACATCACTAACTTTAGTTGCTTGTTGAGACGATACATTAACACGGTAAGACTAGTCTGGGAATTCTGGTCAAACTTAGATGTTCAATTCTTTTTATAAAACTAATTTTGGTTGCTGGACCAGAGTATGGATACAAAGAGCAATAGTAGAGAGAGAGATGGATCTGTTCTTACTTAGAACATCGCTATATTAGAGAGAGAGAGATGGATCTGTTCTTACTTAGAACATCGCTATATTAGAGAGAGAGATGGATCTGTTCTTACTTAGAACATCGCTATATTAGAGAGAGAGATGGATCTGTTCTTACTTAGAACATCAGTCCTATTTACACCCCTAACAACACACACCCACAGCAAAATTAGTAAGAGATCTGCTCTCACTTGGATCTTCATTTTTATACCAATAACATTGGTTACTTGATTAGACAAATACATACACAGATCAAGATTAGTGAGGGATGGATCTGTTCTCACTTAGATCTCGAGGGATGGATCTGTTCTCACTTAGATCTCTACTACTATTATACCACTAATGTTCAGGCACTTAATGTACAAAGAAAATCTGTATCTACTTGTGTCTTCAATCCTATTTACACCACCAATAGTGGTTGCGTGACCAGAAAAATACAAAAGCAGGGTGAGATTAGTGAAAGATCTGTTCTCATTGGATCTTTAATCTTATTGATACCATTAAAATGGTTGATTGACCAGAACTAAACACACACAATTCAAGATTAGTGACTGATCTTTATTCCCGAATCAATGTGAAGGACGGCAGAACATGGAAAGTACCCCAAACAATAGATCATGTACATATCTTTAACATTATTTCTGTAGTCTTCATTCACAATACTCTGTATCTAACTGATTCAGGATTTATTTTTGGGCCCTTTTAGTATTTGAACTCTTCTTGCTTAGACAGTTTGTAATTAGAAATGAAAATCCATGTAAAAATGTCTCATATGTAGGACGTCAAAATTTTAGCTAGAAACGATTTTCCTTCATTTGACCCCTCATTTGCCTTAACAACTGTATATATTTTTCTAGACATGCATATCTTTGCTCTGTAGAGATAAAGGTGTCGAAGTGACCAGCTGCAGAACTATCGGTACTTGAACACAATACTTCCTTTTTTGTTATTGAATATAAAAACATTTTACTAGTATGTAAATATGTACGGTTTAGTCAATTATAAGTTGGAGAAAAAATATCAAAAGATAATTCTAATTCATTGAATTAACAAATATTTGAATTAAAGTTTGGTGCATTCAAGTTTTGTCTAGTTCAGTAAAATTCTCTTATCCGGACATCCGGGCACTTTACCTGTGGAGGAGGTGAAAATGACCACATTTCACTATATATCTAAGTAACTTTAACTTTGATTTATTCATTCATTTTTCAAGATATTTTAATGAAACTCGGATTATGTATTTGGAACATCAATATANAATACTTTAAAATACTTTTCAAATGTTTGTGCTTTAAAGGCGAAATGGGGTCACATGTTTTCTTTTACATGACAAAATGGTTGTAAAATAGATCTGTAGAAAAAATAATAATACACTGACCTATAACGTCACAAAGAGGATGGCCACATGGTGGAAGCTCTCTGTTTTGTGCATGGGAGTGAAGCGTTCATGTTTTTGTTTAGAAACTGAATAATGCCTAGGATCCTGATTCCACACTTTTATTTCTCCTTAATCCCCATTTATACTGAACTTTAAACTAACAAACCAAATATATATATACAAACAAAACAGTTTTGTCATAGGCACGGAACATTCACCAGAATAACTGGATAATATCTTTTTTAGTCAAAGGACTATAAAGACACAAACCGAATTATGTTGCTTCATAATTGATTGACTTATCATGATTAACAGTTAAAGCCAGCCAATTAACCAGTAAATTTCATGTTTGTTGTTCTGTTTCTTCGTCAACGAAAGCCAATCAAAGAATAATGTTACAGATAAGCAAAATTACATGAACGGTCTGCCTCATATGAACACTCTGACAATATGTAACGACACTTTTATCTTCCATATCACGGTTCACACCAGATAAATTATATCTCGCTTATTTACACATAAACAGATTTTGATATGGTGAAATCACATCATTTATCTGTACAATATAACATGTATGTGTGTCTGTTTACAAGTAGATCTGAAAATAAATGCACTTTAACAATTCCTCCATTATCATAAACCTACTTCTTGTTTATATTTAGGGTTATCAAGACTAGTCAAATTGTTGCTTGCCATCCTTTAATTATATAAAATATCTTGATTTTGCTTGACTTTCAGTGCTTGAGCTGTATACTTTCTATACATCCGTAGTTATGGTATATTTGTTTATGCGAGAATTAATCTTGTAGATAGCGAAATGTTTTTATTTTCTGAACATCAAGCTATTATTCTGATCATATGTACGTTGTAATGGCTAAAACCCCGATCAACTTGGCGAGTGCCCTGTGAACAGTTAAATGTTGCATTATGTTTTAGTTCCTTTGTCGGGCAGCGACGACATTTTTTTGTAACAGTACTTTGCTCGATATTTCTTAGATTTGTTGACGATCCAACATCTATGAATAACAATGACATGGATGTTGACATCTATCAAATGAATTAAGCTGAAACCAATTTCACGGGACCGTCTGAAATTTGCCATGAGGTACGAATGTTTGCTGATTGTTAAAAGCCTCATTGTGACTTCAAGGTGAAGAACAATAGTAAAAGCCTTGTTAAAATTGTTGAATCTTACCTTATATTTGTATGGGATTTTGTCCAATGAATATTTACTCATTATATATATTCATTATATATTCATTTATTTGCTCATACAATTATAGTTGTAGAAATAGACAATGTTATTACTATACTTATTAGTTTCCCACGTCTTAACTTTTGAAATGACATATATGAATAAAAATCAGGATTGTGCTATGTCTTTATTTTTTTATTTTATAATTTTTTTTAAATGTTTTATTTATTGAAAAAAAACAACAAAAATGCATGCAAGTTAAGAAATCTACGACAAGAAAGACATTTTATAGTGACACTTGCACGTTTCCTATATTTCAACTGGACCAGATTCTTTCTTTTTTTTTTACAGCAATTTGGATGTGATGGCATTATTGGTTCGGATGGTAAGTTTGACGATTGTGGTGTCTGCCGTGGGGACAGCTCGACATGTCAGATAATATCGGGAATTTTTACTAGGAGGTACCTTTCATACGGATATAACCTTATCAGCCGGATACCAGAAGGAGCATGTAATATTAACATTACAGAAATGGGTCGAAGTCGAAATTATCTAGGTATGTATACACTGTAAGGAATTAACTCGAATTCCCTGTTAATAGGAGCAATGAAATTACTTCAAAAAATTGTTTGATGCGCGGATGAAATCGTCAAGATTCCAAAGGGCCAAACATATTGAAAAGTTTCAAGTTTCTGTCAATAGTTATACAGAATGATTCAAAACAATTCCTTATCCTCTGTTTACACTAGATTTGATTCTTTATATGAATGTGTTATTGTAAGAGGCAGTGGGGTAGTGTATGCAAAAAGTATACCATAGTCATCCATTTGTCGCAACAGAACATTTATGCAGCAGGTTACTAAATGTTTTTTTGACTATTAATTTCGGCCACAGTTGCAGTAAGAGTAATCTGGAATTACTTTCATTGTTAAAATATAAGAGCATTTAGATGTCTTAATAGAACTAAAATTAAAAGAAACAATTTGGATATAAATTCTTTCGAAATACTTAGTAAAAGAACATTTTCACAGTGATTTGGATTATTCTTTAATGAAGCGAAAATTCAGGACTTTCAAACATCTTATGATCCTTGTCTTTTTCTATTATTTTTACCAAGCACACATCGTCGTTGGGAAAATCTGATTACATAGAGTTAGTGTTATCCTCAATATGGTCCGACTCGGAGACATATAATAATTATATGTCTCTGTCTGACTATAGCATATTCAGAACATTATACCACGCAAAACTTTTATGTAGAAACAGCCAAGATTGGAAAAAAATAAACCCGAAGTTTAAAAGTAAATTGATAACATTCCAATGAACAAACACCTTTTAAAAAGAATATCAAATAAAAGAGGTCAAATTTTATACTCGTCTAATTGAATTCATCTTATGTAATCCAAGTTCAACATATATATTTGATAAATACGTACTAAAGCTTAAAAAACTAAGTAGTCAAATAAAAATGTCACTGAAAAGCATGTTTGTCAGGTTCATTCGGGCTTTTTCAAACAATTAAATATTACAAGTAATTTGACACTGATGTAAGTTAAGACGTTAGACAATCTGCTGTCAGGCCTAGCATGTGTCCGGGGCTTACGGACTTGTCATATACTAACCTTAGACACGAGGTTATATGTCTAGATGACTTTACAAGGTATTTAACTAAGCTACACTGTTATCATAGAGATTTACTTTAATGTATTGGTAAATGAAAACAAGATAACAAACTCGATGACAAGTGAGGTTAATGGGTGTTATCAGTTATTTGACCATTCAAGCAGGCTAAATGGTCATCCAGACCTACTTCATTGTAAGATATATCACCAAGTATAAGTCCGGCTCGAGTGGTACAAGTATCGTAAGATATGGCTCAAGTTATTTTGGTGGTTTTTATTTACAATAACAGTACTTTAAGATTTTTACCCTTTACAATAAAGCGATATTGTCAACAATATATATGAAGTGACAGTCTGTTACATCCGGTCGATGACGAAGATATCCAGCAACGTTCTTTGGATTGTTAACATTTACTCGTATTTTGCATGTTCAAAACTTATACTTTAGACTTTGTTCATCTGTTTCTTTTTTTTTTTTTTTTTTTTTTTTTTTTTTTATCTTGCCATTGGAACATTCGCTTTAGATTGACGGTACGGTTCTCCCCTACTTTATTTTAGCGATTATAGCTAACACGTTTTGTAAAGGTAATCTGAGGGAATGAACAGTTTTCTGAACGAACATATCGTATTTTATTGAAAACTGCGAGCATTTGTCCGGACAGTACCTGTGTGTATTGTCTTCATGTTTTATGTACTTCATTGTAAGGGTAAGTTGGACTTTTTTCTAGTTTGATTTTTACTGTGAGTCTTTTTGTGTATTTATTTTGGATCAAATGAATTTGGCGGCTACAATCCTTGTATACAAGGATTGTCCACAATCCTTATACAAAAGGATTGTACAATCCTTGTATACAAGGATTGTAGTCGCCAACCGAAAATTATGTAATGTATGTTTAGAAGAAATTATTTATATTAAAATGAATAAAATAGATAAAATTAGTGTTATTTTTGCCTTTTTTGTCATTTTTACAATTTTTGAAGTAAAATAATTTAAATTTGAGACATGGACAACAAGAATTAATTAAGGCTGGGCTTGGGTTGTGTTTACACAGCAATATCAAACAAATTACTTGGAAAATAATGAAAGGATTACCAATGTAGTTTTATATCAAGTAGGGATATTGAATAAATTATTAACATGATATAATTATTTATGTGAAAAGGGATGGAATGATGACTCCAGATAGATTATGGGGGATAGCAGTTTTTTTTCAGCAATAAAAGTTTGGATGGAGTGTGTATAAGTTTGGTTGTACAGATGTCTCTTATATACTGGTAAATTTGGATAGTAGTTTTCTCTGAGATGCCTGTAGTCTCAGCAGCTTTCTTCACCATTGTGTCTTGGCACCATAAGTACAAAAAATACAACCATTTGTATGTGTATGTGTTTTATGTAATGTTACTTTACATTTTATCATATTTATCATTCATCCTTGTGTATCAGTAGTGCTGTAATTTAATATGTATTATTAATATAAAATGAAATTAAATTAAATAAATTAATTCTTTTTTCTTATTGCAGCTGAATTTTGTGCATGCTCTACTAGTGAGCATGTTTATTTAAATATGTAAATAACGATTGTAATCCATAATCCTTTACAACAACATTGTCTGCCTTAAACACACAAGCTGTCATAATTAGACAAATCTTCAAATGAAGTCATATCATGCAAAACAATGACAAAAACCACAAATGAAAACCTCAAAATGTATATTTCTTATAAAAATAACAAAAACTTTTGCATATTTAGTCAATTTAATAAATAATACTTTTTCCAAAAATTTTGAAAAAAAGGTACAATCCTTTTGTATAAGGATTGTGGACAATCCTTGTATACAAGGATTGTCGCCGCCAAATTCATTTGATCCTTTATTTTTAGCCATTCACCACACATAGGGGGAGGGTTTGGATCCAAGAAAACGAGTTTAACCCCACCGCAATTTTTGCGCCTGTCCCAAGTCAGGAATATGTTGATCATTGGCTTGTCCATGTCTTCTTATAAAATTTTAGTTTCTTGATATTTGGGTTATTGGATGTGGTTTGTTTCCATTGATTTATTCACTTTTTTACCTTTTCGGGGCCATTTAGGGCTTACTATATGGTGTGAGGTTCCTCACTGTGTTGAAGATCATATGGTGGCCCCTAGATGTTTTGTTTTGGGTCGTTTTAACCTGGATATGGGATGTTGTCTCCTTGACATTTACCCCATTTCCTTTCTTTTTCATAGTTATAGAAACAAAAGCAATGGTTCTTTTGCAACACTAGATTTCTTTTTCTAAGAAATAATATTAAAACGTTTACGTAAAGCCAAGGACATCAGTTTTCTGGTTGAGATGTTTACAAATGGTCGTTTTGGCTGTTTATCTCAGACAAAATATGTAGGACAAGTCTTGTATGGTAAGCAAATAAAGTCTTACTGTGAATTTCCGGATATAGACCTATTTTCTTAAGGTGTGTTTCGTCTTGTTTAGATTGTCATAAATTCTGAAATATCTTTTATACCAGACGTAGAATATTGTATTTGAACAATGCATTCTTTTACATTTATCTGCAAGATAAATACAACAAATCACATATTTATTGACTTCACATTATTTAGCGTGTATCTGTCGATTACCCCTGAATTTAAATTATTTGTACTAACATAAAAGAAACTTCATCAAGCATTGGAGGTGGGCGGTCTGGGTTTTAAAAGTGTGTTAATTTAATATGCGATACACAAAACATCAAGATAAAGTACAAATAAGGTTTTTCACAATATATTCGTGTTTTGGTTAATAATGTTAAAATTCATGTAACAGACTTCTTATCGTGCATCAGACTGAAGATGCGCTTTTCATATTTCATGGGTTTAGTAAAATCGAATAGCTTTAAAAAAAACTTCAATTCGTTTTCAACGGTGACAAAAGTTGCACAAGTTTGTTCAGCCTATATTATATCACGCCAATACATATTTCAACGGGTTAAGTGTCTAAACAGGGTCTTCAAAAGAAAGATCACCCTGAGATATCGAGCAAACCGTTGGTACATGTGCATACATTATAAAGCCTACGATCACCATTTTTAGGCAAAAGTTTCTATGCCCTTTTTCTCCCTGCTCCTTTTGGTTTCCTTATATTTAACCAAATCACAGGAATAAATGTATCTTAAACTCGGGATATACGGTCAATCCGTAAGACAACACATCAGAATTTATCTTTCTTTAGAATATCTTCAAATATTTTACGTCGATTCATTAATAACATTGTTGAAAATACATCCCGATGTTGACATCTCTCAAGCCAGCATAACCGAAGAATTATAAAGCTTCTATTCATGGGACAATAATTTGTTGTCGTTTTTTTTCATGTTTTCAGAGGTGAAAGCATATTCTGATCTATATATAAATGCCCTCTCCCCGCTTTGAAAAATATTGATGTTGCAGCCGAATTACCAACTGAATATTTGCTGGTTATGGTAATTGTTTGGTTTGAGATTGGTCTTACCTTTTGTAAATGTTTGAAAAATAACTGGTTACCACGATGTTTTAATTATTCTTTTTCTGTTGGAATCGTTTTTAATTCCAAGATATACCCAGTCGTCTTTTCATGGTCACAATTAATTAACGTACAAGGCAGATTCGGTTAATTAAGTCAAACGTTCATTCTTGCTGACTGTATTAATCTGTTAATAACAGAATAATTATATCTCGCATATTTTGCAGCATTGAAGTTGACAAACGGAAATTACATCTTTAATGGAAATTATCGACTGAGTAGAAATAACAGGTTTACAGAAGCTGGAACCACCTTTCAATACCATAGACATAAAAGAAGTGAAGGATGTCCGGCACAGTGTATACAAGCAAAGGGTCCTACCACGAAATCCATTGATTTAGAGGTAAAATATTCTTCTGAAAATGAGGTCATTTTTGTATGTCAATGAGGTCATTTTTGTATGTCAATGAGCAATACATATATTGAAACGTTTGAAGATTGCATTAGGTGAAGGTTTGTAAAGAGTCTTTTGGATATAGGTTGGAAAGTGGTCAGTTTGATCTACTGTCGAGGCAAATGACAGACCAGATATACACACACAATAAAATGTTTATTTAAAAAAAAACGTTAAGATGTGAAATCAAAGTGATATCAGCCCAATTCTAAATACAAATGCCGAAAACAATGTGGCTATTTCCATTTAGAGTTGATAAATAATAATCATGATATTCTACCCCTATTTAAAGGTGGTCAAAACAGCCACCTTTATTTGCAAAACAACCACCTTTCATTTGAGACAGGTGGTTGATTTTTAAAATCGGTTTGAGATTAGATAATTCAACTGATATAAATGCCAAAATCCTTGTAATTATGGAAATCAACCACCTTTTCGACTTTGAAAACGAAAAACTTTTTCCATTCGTGCAAAATGGACGGAAAGTTCAAAGAAAATTGTTTTTCATCTGAGTAAGTGTGTAATAGAACTATAACTTGCATGCCCCGCCTGCTATTATTTCTGTTGAAAATGCTCCACCGAATAGGCACTATTTTCCACTTGTGTGGTGACATCCCCTCTAGTGCTTAAATGAAATATGCATTTAGAGCTCTCCTTCGCATTTGGTTACGTAAAACCTTGTGCTATATGGTAAGGGCTTGGCATTCATGCTTGGTCATGTTTTCTCTGTTTATGGTGCATCTAAACAGCAGTTTTTAGAAGACCATTCAGTCTTTGATATGTCGTACTCACATTGGCCACTTTGCAGCGTCTGCATCCAACAGCGTAAACAATGTTTTCTGTTGTACACGTGAATTTGAAAACGTAGACTTGGTATAGAACTTCAAAAGTTTCCCAAATAAACGGACATGTCAAACATTTGGATCGCCTGCAGTTTCCTGTGCATTTGTTGTTACAGGAAGGACTTGGAGAAGCACTCCTGAATGAGCTTGAAATAATGTGTCATGAAAACACTTCCCTTTTTCTGAAAGGAGGCGAATGATGGAATACTGTTGACACAATTTCATACTTAAGAACTATCCATTTAAAATTGTTAATCACGATGTTTTGTTCACTTCATTGTGAGGGTTTACGTTAAACCCAATAGAATTCTTCTGATTTTGGTTTTCCATTTTGATCATATTGGTTATTTGTCCTCGATCATCATCGAATTGATGGTCTTCTAAATGTTCAGGTTTTATCTGCACTGAACAGACATTAAGTTGCCGAAATGGCCATATACAGAAACTAAATTTTCAGTAAGATCGGTATTAAGTTATTTGAGGAGTAGTTTTCTAGTTAGAATCAACATCTGAAAAAGAAGTCGTCGTAAAGGAAGGATGTTCTACCATATCACAGTAGCTAAAGTCTTCTGCTACTGTGGAATATATTGTTAATTTGATGGCAACGTATTCTATGAAGGACGTCATTTTCTGTTCACTATCAGATGATATCTGTGAATCTTTATAAAAAAATTCAGGAACAGGGCCAAGAAATAAACAAGCAAAGTTTGGACCTTTTTAGGTTTCTACTTTAACTACTAGTATTAACCACCAAACGGAACTGTGTTTAGCTTTAGACAATGTCCAGCAAGTGTACGAATGATGTCATTTTTTCATATTAGGTTAAATCTTTTGTTTAAAAACTGTTTTCAAGATATCGTGGCAACAGTATTTGTGATGGTAGTGTACAAGGATATGACATCCATAGTACAAAACCTAAATCAGGCAACAATGTCTGTTTGTGCTTTGAGGTTTCACAGAGCGATGTGCTCATCAGAAGTCAAGTTGCGTCTCTTTTTGGGTAAAGCATATTCGGGCTGTCATTTTGGCTATGGCAAATTTCTGAGAAAAAAACCTCAAAAACAGGAAACGTGGTTTTGAGTGTAAACAACAAAATATCGAAGTTACTGTGAATTTTGTTTCTGCATATGCGCATTTCGACAACTTATGTCTCTTCATTGCAGATCAAATCAAAACAGTTGGAAATACATTAACCGAAATTTGTTAAAGCTAAGAGAGAACAAATTATAAATAGGATGTAAAAAGGAAAGCCAAAATCAGCTTAAGGACAGAGCTATGCAAGAGTTATGTAAAATCCTACTTCTTCTGTTACAACTACAAAAATCAAGTTAAATTGTTTACAGAAAGTTCTAAAATGTCATTGTCATCATCAAAAAAGTCAATAGAAAAACTGTGTCCGTTTCATTTAGAAATAAATCAGCTGAGGGATTTTTTTGTACAAAATTTTAACCTTCAGACAAACGACCCCTTTTCTGCCCGCTTTTGACAAACTTTCAAAATTAAGCAAATAAAAGAAATTCTCACGGTCAAGGTTGAATACATGCCAACAATATCGAAAATTTCGCATATTTTATATGCCCGCTCTCACATTGAAAAGGAAAAGGCAAAGGCACTCAACAGCACTTACGACTTAGTTTTACGATCATACAAGAGTGCTTCGGACCCTCTGTAACTACATGGGCACTAGAAAATGCAAGCGGTCCTGTTGTTAGACATGTTCGTTTACTTTGGAAAATGATGAAGTTCTGGACCCAGTCAACGTTTACCAAAATGCTTCACCTGTACAACAGAAATCTTTGTGTACACTGCTATTTTAAGACGTAGCAAAATGTTCAACGTGGATGAGACTTATCGGAGACTTCATCATAATTGGAAAAAAATGTCCAGGTGGCGGTATTTTCGACAAGCTAACCACAGCCTCATACAGGTCAAGCGAAAAACAATAGTTCCTTGAACAAATATTTATTTATTTTCACATAAACTTCCGTCAGTTTACCCGAATGTAAAAAAATACAGAAGATATCATAACTATGTATCGCTCACTTTTAAATTAGTCGATATTGATTAAGTTCAAGATCACAAAGATATGGATTTAAAGGTGTATTCAGTACCTGTGTTTTGTGGACAGATGGCCTGTTAGTCTCTTTTTGTCGTCTTCGTATCTTCCTCGATAGCAGAAGACCGTTATGCTTACAATTTGGGCAGTATCTCATCCCCTTAATAGGGCCATCCCAAAATACTTCATTACACAGGCAAAATACAAAAACTGTTTTTAGTTATGGCACTGCTGTTTGTTAAAGAATCGACATTCCGAAAACTTTTATTAAATCAGGTATATTGCACTTCATACCATGTATTCCTTCTAGCAATCAGATACTCCATGCCATGTAAATCGATATCCGCAAACTGCTAATAAATGCTATCATGAACATCATGCAATTTATATCAGCATCCAAAAAAACTACGGTTAAATTCTGACATCAAGTACGACTATCATTTATATAGGCATTCCAAAAACTGCAAACATATTCACAATGTTAGGCAGGTTCTTCGTGCCATGTACAGCTTGGCTCTAAACGCTTTGCGTTAGAATTATTCTACATATTTTCCCTTCCATATACAGAAGTACAGAAATGCGCTGATAAATTGACACGAAATTAAAATTAAAAGTTTTGATTATAGTTTTCTTTAAAACACTTTTTCGCGAAATGATGTGTCGGAAAATATGGTCAATGTTTGGATTGGTCTATCTGGAATGTTGTTAACTCGGAAACAAGATGAGGGTGCATCATGTGCATTCAACATGACAAAAAAAAACAGTTTAATTGTTGTATAGCAGAAATTATTGCCAAACACTTATATTATGTTAATAAATAATAAATAACCGAGGTTATTGAAATTTAGTTTCTGCATATGGCCATTTCGACTACTTATGTCTCTTCAGTGTACATCAAATCAAAACAAACCGAAATATGTGTAAACTCTGACAGAGAATAAATTACCAATAGGATTTGAAGAGAAAAGCTGAAGTCAGCTAAGGATAGAGCTCTGCAAGAGGGAGATAGTTTTAAAGACACTTTTCTTTCATTTGTGATATTGCAGCAACGAACTGCCTATTGCGTTGGCGAATAACATGGGGGCTAAAATTTCACTCTCCCAGCGGTAATAAATAACAAAGTACCGAAGTTATCCCGAATTTAGTTGCATTGGGCATAAAATAGATTCAAATATTTTCCATTGCTTTCTTTTAATACTTTTGTCTGTATTTGAAAATTAGAACCGTTCAGAATCTTCTTTATATTATGGGAGAGTAACATAATTATTTATGTGAAGTAGTTTATTACTGGTATGCCATGTTTTTTATATCTTCATTAAGTAAATGCTTAAGTGAGGTAAATTATGGTGTTTGAATGCTGTCATCTATTTATTCATTTGTCATAGCTGACATAATACAACATATTTCTTGTTGTTAATGATATAAATGTAATTGACTTTCCACCTTTATATGTAAACCATATGTAAACAAAGAGATATATGTAACGAACTTGACATCCAATTAGTTTTTTAAGTGAAATTAAAGCTACTTTCCATATTTGGAAAAGATTTGTTTGTGGTTTTATAACGACATTGTGAGCAAATCATCAGTACCTTCCGAGAGAACAGGTATATAATATAACCATATTCCTTAAATGAGTACGTGCGCACGTAGGCACGGACATTTGAATTAATTTACCTTGGAAGCAATAATCATTTTTCAAGTAACAATTCATTGACATGTGTGAAATCCCTTAAAACGAGTTTGAGTTTCGGAGTTGCATAGTTTCGTTACGATGCTTTTCGTGTAGTTAGTTATTTACACTGCCCTCTGCAGGAATGTTCAAATTATCTTACAACACCATATAATGTACTTGCTGTGTGACGGGTGCCACATGTGAAGCAGGTCATGCTCTCCCTTCCGGAGCACTTGATGAAACTGCTGGTTTTAGATGTTCACACTTTTAGTGCTTTATTTTTTTTAGCGTATGTAATTATGTTCAGATTGTTTCGTTTTAGTCGTGTACGTTCTCTTTCTGCACGTGCCTTATATTGTCATGTCTTACAAATTTGTACTTTTTATTCTTGCTCCGGTATCCATTTTGGAAATTCATTTATTTATAAAGTAATACTTACTTCCATTTTGTGTCTACACTTTTTGTACTTATTGCTGAGGGCCGTATCCTGACCTTTTTGTACGTATTATTGAGGGTTTTGTTCTTTTTGTGCTGGTTGCAATTTGCAGTGGGCTGAGTAGTGATCTCTTTGTGCGTATTGCTAATTTCTGAGTAGTGACCTTTTTGTAATGTTGCAAAAGAATGAGTTTTTTTTAAAGAAATTTGAACATTCATTACCTCGAGCCCTTCAATATTGCTGAAGAATGTGTTTTGGTTTATGCGCTGAAGTATTGCAATGACCTCTTTGTACTTATTGCTGAAGGTTGTTGAGTGATCTCTTTTGTCTATGATATGGAGTAAATGCACATGAGACCAGTTCTGTACAAATATATGGTAGAAGTTATCAATGGAACAACGCTTTGATTGTTGTTCTTCACTTGAAGTCACAGTGAGGCCCTCAACAATGAGCAGTAAGTTCAAGAAGGCTCTAGCACGGGTCATTGATAGATGTCGAACAACTCAATAGCCATGTAACTTTTGGTCATGGATGCGGGATCGCCAACAAACATAAAAATGACTGGCAAAGTCTATTTACAATTGCTGCCATCCGTTACCCCACGAACAGAAGACAATCACAACATATAAACAACCAAAGTGCACTAATCGAGTCAATTGTGAGACAACTTGTCATTATTAAATAGTGAATTGTCGGCACTATTAAAAGATGGTCAGAATAACATTTGAAAATTACAAAAAATATATTAAATGCCAAAATTTGAAAGGATGATAGTATATTCATATGTGTAATTCTCTAAAGAACAAGTACACCATAAATGGAATATATAGTGAGCATACATCCCTCGCATGGAGAATCATTTTATGGACTCCACACTGCAGGAGAGACAAACCACTAGTATTGCTTATTTTTTCCCGGTGTGTCCGCAATGACTTCTTTTTGTTAATTGTTATTGCTGACGTCTTTATAGTGACCTCATTGAACTTTTTGCTGAAGTCTTTGTTGTGTTCTTATGTCTGTGAAACTGTGTCGGTGTAGTAAAAAATTTAGTAGTTTTTGTTGTTGATTTATTAGTAGATCATTACTATTTTAGAGTACGTAATTATGCACAGTGGATTCACATCAATCGAACATATCAAGGCGTCTCATAATAACCCTTACAGCAGTCAAATTCAAGAAACTGATATGCGATTATATTATTTTCTTATAAACATATTTTTTAATATCCAAAAAAGAATTATGTATTTAAATTTGTTTTAAAGTTTTATTATATTTATTTCCAGCTGTTATTTTACCAAATGAATCCAGGTATTATGTATCAGTTTACAGTGCCAAATAATTTGACAGACTATTTTATGAGGAATATGATTCCAAATTTACGATCTGATCCAAGACGGCAGACATTACAACAGAGTCGGAACCGTGGAACTCTTTCTAACGGCCAGAAAGATGTGTACATGATCACAAATCCAAATGTTGTTAAAAGTTTGAAATCCAAAACTAGTTCTAGAAACCCACTTATTTCACCACCAGGTGTTCAGTCTCGTCCGAGCTATGGGAATACACATGAAACAAGCAGGGCTGAAGGGAGGGACAGTGACATTCGCCGTAGACAAAAAGTATATACTTATTCTAGTGTGTCTTATTCACATGAACAAGCAGCTACTGGTGACTATGGCCAACAATCATCTGGCGACACTAAACCAACAGATAGATTAAGTTATGGAAATAAGAACGGATATCCAGTATACAACAACGGTATTCCTCTTGGAGGAACTTCCAACAGTAATGGAATCCCCTTAGGAGGAACAATAAATAGAAATGGAATCCCCCTAGGAGGAACTATAAATAGCAATGGTGTTCCTCTCGGTGGATCATTGAATAAACCACCCTTGTTGATAGCAAATAATATACCAGACAGCATAAATTATTTTTGGAGAATATCAGGATTTACAAAATGTTCCAGAACATGTGGTGGAGGTAAATATATCTCGATGTTGATAATGGATTATGGTATGGAAATAATGAATAAGAAATAGGGAAAGGAAATAATGAATTAGTAACAGGAATTTTAAACGACGACAATAGAATGCCTTAGGAATAAAGCACTCTTAAATATTACAAAAGATGAAGGTCCAGAGATATGGCAAAACTAAGAAAACAGAAAAGCAAAAACATGAGAGAGAAACAAAAAAACACGAAAATATAAACACAATATTCAAATAAATGGAAATAATGAAGTAATAGTTTAAGTATGTTTCAGAAAAATTGCTTAGTAAGAAAAGGGGTAAGCAAGATGCCTGGAACATTTCAACTACCCCTTCTCTTCAAACAATTACTTTGAAACATGAATTAACTGACTTAAAGACCGTCAAAATACATATATACAAAATATATACATGTGTGAAATAAAAATAATTACCGACATTCTGCAATTAAAACGAATCTTCCCTTTATGTTTATTCAGTAAGGCTACAAACATTCATTAGTAATAAATGTCTTTTTTATACATACGGATTTCTCTTAAAATTATTTTGTTAAATATTTGTTTACTTCCATTATACAAACACTGGATAAAATTTATCATTAAATTATCTGAGTTGTGGATCTGTTGTCACCTTAAATATTTTTTCTAACAACTTTCCCTCAGCTTCCACTCGTAGCCGAGCGGATAAAATAAATCGTTTCACCTATGATTACAGGAAGGTACAATAGGTTCAATCTTGGGATCGGGAAATCTTTTGTACATGAAAATTGTCTTCAGCTTCATCTTATATTTAATTTACATAACATAACAGAAGGTCAAAGTTAAGCATACGTCATATTAATGAATACTGTAAACGTATCAATTCTTGCGGTGTACTAATTTTCGCTATTTTCCGGATGTTCTGGAAAGCGAAAAATAGTACCTGTGAAAATGAGTTTTTGTAAAGAAAAGGCCTTTCTAACATTAAAAACCGAAAAAATTGATACCTGCAAACATGTCGACCCTTCATAAACCGCGGAAATAAGCATCCGCCAAAATTAATACGTTTACAATATGCATAAAAAATATTGAGGTAGAGGTATTTATTCGAGGTAAATGATTCTGGATAAATAATTAGTAAAGTGTTTCGAAATCGAGAAAATCAAAGGTAACACCAAAGGGGAATCGAATATCCGACGGTGTTTAAAAGAATTACAATAGAAAAAAAGAAGGGAAACGGGGAAAGTGTCAAAGAGACAACGACCCAAAGGGGAGCAACAAAAACTCAAAGCCACCATAAGATCTTCAATGAACGGCGAGAAAACCCGACGCCCAACGGCAGGTCGGAGTCGGCCCCTGAATAAGAGTAATCAAGTTCAGTGAAATAAACATCATCCTAGACTCCTATAGACATATAGTAAACTAACTAGAAAACAGACAAGACGCAGAAAGGCTAAATAATAACAGTGTCTTGAATTACAAAAAAATGCTCATTACAGACATTAATTAGAGACAGGGTTAGGAAATAATAAATCAGAAATACGGTTTCAAATAATGTAATGATTTTGGTTTGGAATGAGGTTGGGAAATAATGAATTTCTAGTAGGGTTTGGAAAAATCAATTAGATACAAGGCGAGGAAACTAGAGGTACTGCTGAACGCAGGAGTGCCCCGCAATAGGCAGTCACTTCCTTTGTACTGATTTATCAACATTTGTTTAATGAAAATATTTTAAAAT